>PVKE010041169.1:0-14286 GCA_004027555.1 Craseonycteris thonglongyai | reverse complement strand
CTACTCTTTGGGCTTTCAAAAGGCCTTTCTGTTTAAGCTAAACCCCTTGAAAATAGAAGCTATATCTTCATAGATGAGGGCTGTCCAAAAAGTATCCAGCAATGTAATATGAAAAATAAAGACATTTATGGCTGGACTTTTTTCAGACCGTCCTTCAGTATCTCCCCAGTGCCTTAATGTTTGGTATAAAGTAAGCACTCAATAAATACAAAACTAACTCTGTGTGGTAATAATATGGCCACAGTTAACAGTGAATTCATAGGGAAATACCTACAATAGAAAGATACAATTCTTGGAAAATAGCTCAATGTGTTTGAGGATATGGGAGACATTTTTGAAAAATGCAATATGTCAGTTATTTAGATTTTAGCAGACCTCTGAGGCACATTGTTTGCTCTAATTGAGTCAACTTCCAAAAGCATTTGAATGTTTCTAAGTGGTTGAAAACACTTTTATCAGAAACATGTTCAAAGACAAGTATTCTGGAAAGCAAGGTTTTGGCACTTTATGTGTATGCGCTTTTTTGTTATTGCTTTCTTCTTTTTCTTCATTGTAAATTTTATATTCAGTTTTCTCTGGTTGCACAAGAAAATTATTTTTGTATCACTATGTGAGTTGGGGGAATTCAAATGCCTAAGATAATGGATCATGGTAGGCAAGTGTTATCAAGTTAATCCAAAAAAATCACAAACCCATTCAGTTAAATTTATTCAGATCATGAGAAATGGAAAAGAAAAAAGTGTTCTTGGAAGATCTTTTTCAGAATTTAAAATGTCAAAATTTTCTAGGTGAGAATTATTCAACGGTTAGCATACTTTTAGCTATGAGTAAGCTGCAAATCCAAATTAAAGTGACTTAAGCAACTTATTTTCTCACATGACAAGTGGGAGGTAGGGCTGAGCTTGATTGATGAATTTCACAACTCAGGGACCTCGCGGTGGCTCTGGGTTCTTTCTGCTCTGCCTTCCACCACATGTCAAGAAATTCCTTTCAGATCACAGGAAGACTATAGTAGCTCTAATCATAATATTTGTTCATTTATTCAACTATTATTTATCTAGTGAGTATCATGTGCCAAGGTTCCGGGTACTGGGGATCTAATGGGATGGTACTGGGATATGTTGGCCATAGGTTTTCAAATAGAATTCCTGCTATATTATTAGATAAGAGATAAGTTCTGTGCCTTTATCAATTTCATATTCCAATGGGAACAGAGACTGAAAAGAAGCGGAAGTGTGGAGGAAATAAACATATAATGCTTTAAGTAGTTGGAAAGTGAAGAACAAAGCTGGGCTAGGTGATAATGATGAGCTGCTACTTTCTAAATGGTTGTCTGAGAAGTCTTTTTCGGCTGCAAGGAGAGGTCTGAGTAAAGGGAAGGAAGACATGTGTTGTGGGAACCTCTGAGGGAAGGGCTTTCAAAGCCTCTAACGTAGAGGCGGATGAGACGTGATGGATGAGTTTGAGAAGTAGCAAGGAGGCCAGTGTGACAAGAAAGGAGTGAAAAAGGAGAGGATTTGCAGAGATCACTGAGGTGGGCAAATGGCAGAGCATAAAGATGTGAAATTTTCCTCATAAAACAGATTATGCCAATGTAACCACTTTTACTTGGGTAAGTTCTTTCCCTGGTGCTGAGTGTAACCCTCTACTCCCAGCTGTCACTTATGACAAATTAGGACTTCCAGGCCCTCAAATGCAAATCCTGAAGGTCACATGTCCCAGAGACAGAGAATGTGACTTTTCCCAAGGGCCAGATATGCAGACCATTATATCTTCTCACACTATAAGAAAGTCTCCTCTTTCCAGACTTACTGAACAT
The DNA here is from genome assembly GCA_004027555.1 of Craseonycteris thonglongyai. Classification (NCBI taxonomy): domain Eukaryota; kingdom Metazoa; phylum Chordata; class Mammalia; order Chiroptera; family Craseonycteridae; genus Craseonycteris; species Craseonycteris thonglongyai. Next base: position 12,467 of record PVKE010041169.1, on the reverse strand, counting down.
CCTTTGATCATACAGCATCTTTATCTCTGACCTCTAAGCAGGGTCACTGTTGTAATAGCCAAAAGAAAGCTTTCAGGAATGAATGAGTGCTTCGAGAAATCAAGTAGCATGTTCTGTCCAGCACAGCGATCATTTCTGACAATGCTGATAGAGGGACTTCTTTTGCAGTCCATTGATTTCAGTGTCAAGTAGATAAAAAGTAACATATTGATGAGTTTTTGTCATTACTTTGCCAAAGGTGTCTTTTCAGATAAAAGACCAATAGAGGAAACCAACTTAAGACAGTCCATCACATCAATTTTCTTGGTGCTGAAGGAAGGAGAATGAACTCTGATATTTAAACTAATCAATGCCTATAAAAATACTCTTAAACTCTTACAATAAATTCTTTTGATTTGGTTTGCAAAGAAAGAGGAATGATCTACAAAAAGGATAAAGGAAAGTGAGCCACAGAAGTTAAAGTAAAAGATTTCCATTCACAGTGACAGGAAGTTACAACTTGGATTCTTTTTTTAAATGTATACCTATATTAAAGGCTTATCTGTACAGCATGGTAGTGTATAACCCCTTATGCAATCTATTTTAACTTCCAAGAATTGGCTCCTAGAACTCACAGCTGACAGCTAAGGCCAAAATGTATTCTACATTCTAAATTCAGAGAAAATTTTAGGCTGGGTGTCAGTCATCTCACCAAATGGCTTGCTGAAAGGTAAAATATGAGATAAATCCCTTTTTCCAACCTCTCATCCTGTGGTCTACTTATCCTCTCTTTGTACAAAGATTGGGTAGGGGGCAGGAGATAACTTTTAGAGTACCTAACTAAATGTTCCTGACCTCCTCTTCCCTATGGGAAAGAGAAACAGGAACTTACTAGTTTCTCTTCTGAAGCCAGAAGGAGTGGGAAGTTAAAGATGTCCTGCTAAAGCTTGTGGGTGTCCACAAGCAATGGATACTCATCTGCACTTGAGGCTTTCTGAATAATAAGACTTGCAGACTTGCTCTGATGTTCCGGCATCAGGAGCATTGAGGAAGGATGGTGGGATACTAAAGCCAGGTGAAGGAGGCGTGAATTGGCTCTCTTGAGAGTGTCGTGGTTCCCAAGAATGGGCTGGAAAAGGATGCATAAGAAGAAGTGGCTGCGAGTTGGCTGGGGACTACTACAGGCTGGAATCCTACCCACTTCTCCTTCATAGATTACAGCTTGATTAGCAAAGCTGACCACAGAAAAGCAATAGCAACTTTTACACTAGTGAAGTGTGATTGCTCATAGAAAGGAAAATAGCTGGGCCGGCAAAGAAGGAGAGGCGTTGCCATGCATGAGCATGTCAAGAGATGGATCTTCTCCTCCCTTCTCCCCATACTAGCACCAGAGAAGTACAAGGAGTACAAGAAGGAACAGATCGAGGCTCTGAATTCAAAGGTCTAGTGGCCTTCATAGGTGCCCCAGTTCAAGGTCAGCCTCACTCTGCTGATTTGACCTCTGACTGCAGACACCCTGAGCAAGAGGCCCTAGGCAAATTGATCTAAATGCCCATCCAGTTTGGAATGAAATAGTTTTATTTTTGTTAGTGCCTATAAGCTTTATGGGAGTTTGTTGTGTAGCAAAAGTTACCTGATACAACATTATCATATGATGTTTGAAAAATCATAAAGCACCTTTAAAATGAAATCATCCCATGGTCCCACCATCCTAAAATAGCTCAGCATTTTACAATTAGTTTTTCACTTACCCTTAGCCTTAGATTCAATTTGGATCTGTTATTCTTATCATTTCTGATCAAACCACTTTCTCTTCCTAGCACATATGTGCAGGCATGCAGAATTCTCTTTTAAGGCACTGGCATTATTGAGTAATTGCTTGTGTTGGGTCACCTTCCACACCAATGCTTCAAGAAGATTCAATCGAATTTTCACAGCTTAGCCATGTACTTGGTCAGATCAGAGACGCAATCAAAGGAAGTGGTGCTGGTGGCAACAGCAGAACTAGCTGACGCAGAATAGAACACTTTGGCTAACCTTGGTGACATTGACATTAGTACTCACTTTGAAAAATGCCTTCTACTTTGATTCTGTGATTCTTCTGGTGCAATCTCATTTTATGGGAAAATATACATACATGTTATTTTCCCTGTATTAGTTTTTGACATTAAGTTCTTAAAAAAGAAAGAAAGAAAAGAAAAGAAAGACAAAAAAGAAATAAATGATGCCAGGCTAACTCAGCAGGTTGAGCACTTGCCTTGCAACTGCGAGATCCGGGAATCTAATCCCAGCCCCGACCCACACAAACCTGTACTCTGAACTGCAGCACAACTGGTAACCACTGGGAGGGCAGAGAAGGTTCTCACTTCCCATGCTAGAGGCCCCAGCTTGGTTCCCACCCTGCACGGCCCCACATCCACCTGTGTGGAATGAAACTATGTCACAACTAATGATTTATAACCGTGGAGACTGCTCTGGGCCCTCCCTGCTTCATTCTCTCTCTGTCTCTCTCTGTCTCTCTCACCTTTCAAACAATAAAATAAATCTTAAAAAAGACAAACATTTTAAAAGATAGTCCATTTCTTTTCCCTCCCTAGTGATATGCATTTCCTTTTTAAAAACTCTTTTCTCCAAACGGTCAGTTGTTTAATGGCAGTTAATAAAATCAGACCAAAGTAAGAAATCTGCTGAGCATGATCCACAGGAGTCTATACACTCCCTGACCCATTCACATATTCATTGTGAAATGCTCCATGGGAAAGTACGTTTACCACTTTAAAAGGGATTTTAAATAAGGGGTGAAAATAATAGTTTCTTAGTGATCATTTAAGTTAATTATTCGTTGGAAACCTATTTTGTTTTGCATCACATGACACAGAATACCACCACTCCAACATGTCCGATTTCACCTGTCTTCTGACTGAACTTCCAGCTTCCTGATAAACATCCCTCCCCTCATTTGTCTTGCAGACATTTCAGATTTGACATTTCCAAAATTTAAATGATCACTATTCCGTTTACATAAAGCTTGCTTAAAAAAAAAAGGTCCAAATGTATCATAATCGCATGATTTTTTGCACTTAGGTGCATATGTTTGTTCAATTAAAGAAAATGCTTGGGTAAGCTAGGATGGCTCAGTGGGTTAAGCCCTCACTTTGCAGCCCCGGGGACCGAGAATCGAATCCTGGCCCCGGCCTGTGTGGATTCATAGTTCTCACCGGGTTGAGACCCCCGGCCCAGTTCCTGCCCTGTGCAGCCCCACACCCACCTGTGGAGTGAAACTATGTGGAAAAACCAATGATGTGCAACTATGGAGACTGTTCTGGGCCCTCCCCCTTCTCTCTGTCTCTGTATCTCTCTCTTTCTCTGTTAAAAACAATAAAAATAAATCTTTAAAAATGGCAGTGCCCACAGCTCCATGGGGTTGGGGATGGAGAGCAGAGACTTTCCAGAATGTAAATAACATGCTTTCTAGCTAAGGGACAGGAACAGTCTGTCTTTTCATTTTTTTCCCCTCAATTTGTTCAAACTTATTATTTTCTTTTTTTGTTACTCATAACTCAAAAACAGTTTAATGGAAAAACTTCAAGTGTTATATATATATTAGTCCTTGATGAGAACTACAGTGTAAGAATAATTTTACCAACATGGAATTTAAAGTTTTTTTATTTATTGAAGGTTAATTTTTCTTTTCATGAGAGAGCACCAAGAAGTCCCAATAGATAAAATCGTTTCCACCGGGCACCTGGCAGTAGTTCTCACTAATCTAAGGTTTCATTTTGAAAAATAAAATGCCTAGTTTTTTCTTTGAAAGGACAAACTCTTTGCCATAAAACAGTTTCCTGTGGGTCTAAGTTTGTCATATTTACTTCTGTAAAGTGGCAGGTTGTCCCATGGGCTCTATTTTCATTTCTTCTGTATAGTTCTGCTTCACCTCTGCTGGTAGATCTTGCCAGTGGAAGTCAACAAGAACACCTCTGTCAGTAGAAATGTGCATTTTTCAAAGGAAAAGGTTGAGCCCGGTGAAAACAAGGAAGGTGACCAGTATCAGCTCCCTAGGTATCCTCTGAGGAAGGCTAGCCACCGTTCAGGGAGTGGGAAGGATGTTCCTCAACTGTTCCTTTCAGGCCAGATCTCTCCACCTCAGCAACTTAGTGAAAGGAGAGTTCAGGCTTCCCCCACAACGATGCCTGAGTTGCCTGTTCTGAGAATGAATGTGGTCTAGAGATAACTTTTTAAAATGCATTTTTCCAAAGAGGCATGGGCTGGGCAGCCATACGAAGGGAAATTAAAATCATAGTTCTCGGGACAAGTGCTTTTTCTCTTGCCACACATGCCATGAATTGCTTAATGCTTACACAAAGCCTCTGGCCATGAAATTTCTTCCAGAATGTTCCTTGGAGGAAACAGGAAACGGAATAAACCACAACCTGCCCATTATGGAAGGTAAGCAGGCCACATTATCCTAAAGGCATGAAGGACCTTTGGTTCCAAAACGTCTCCAGTTTTTCTCAGCATGATTTGTAGAACTGCTGACCATCATCATCTGTAGGAAGCAGGAGACAATAATACACAGGTTGAAGCATCGTTAAGTCAAACCTTGCTCACTGGTGACATTTCCTCCACATTTCTTTCATTAAATGCTTTTGAAGCTTGCTACCAAATAGGTTTAAAATGCATTAGAACTCCTGCTGAAGGAATCAACCTATTATAGGGAAGAAGATGAAGAGCGATGAAATACTGCATTGGCATTATTGTCCTAGATATAGAATAAACATCATCTTTGTGGTTCAAACTGCCATTATAAGCTCTTTTTGTGGTAGCAATTCTTACCACAGTCAATACAGCTAGTGAACAGGATGGGAACCATTTAGCTGCATTACAGACAAAAGGGGGTTTTCCTTTTCAGGGAAGCATGCCTTCCATAGTGTTGTGATATGCAGGACTTCATCAGCTAGGATGCCCACTTTGTCCGCATTATCACGGTGGACGTTTCTATTAGCATCAGTGAATTCTTGACCCTTTTTTTCTGTTGCTATTTGAGTTTCTTCCACACGGTGAATTGGAGCTATGGAGTTTAGCCCATTAGCTAGTACATCATGGAAAAGGATTCCAAATAGCTTCTGTCATATGTGCTTCCGGTGGGGGTTGGGGATTGGTTGACTGTTCACTCCTAGCATTTTTGCACCCTGAATGTGATCAGGAGCAGCAAAAAGTTGGTGAAAGGAAAAAACAAGGTTGTTGACAGCGAAGCAGGAGTAGAGTCTTAAAGCCCCATCTGGGGAATTAGACTGGGCTACAGGAACCGCAAGGCTGAAGAGGTCAAGATGCAATGAACCTTAAAACATCTCTAAAAGGAAACAGATGAAAAGAGTGAAGAATTCACCAGGACACACACAGGCCTAGAAGCAGGCAGAGAGGAATCCTAGCAATACTAACAGAAAGTATGAACTACTGGCAGAAGAGGAAATTCAAGCTGGATGCAGACATTTGGGAAGGAATACATTTTTGCAGGCAGTCAGGAGAAGACCCAACATTATAAAAAAAATTATATATATATATATATATATATATATATATATATATATACTTCTTGACTGACAAAGAATGATATCTTGATAAACCCACTGTAAGCTGAAAATATCTTTAGGTCAAAAAATGCATTTGCTACATCAAACCTATCGAACATCATAGCTTAATAGTCTATCTTCAATGTGCTCAGAACCCTTATATTAGCTTACAGTTGGGCAATTATCTTGTTTCACCTCAAGAGTAATTGCTTTCTGCCTCTTCTCAACCAAATCAGGAGACACAGATGGGTGTTCTGTGGCCATGATGAGATGTCAAAGGACAATGTCCTGAAAAGTGCCAGCACTGCCACCATGGTACAACTTGAATAGCTCATAATTTGAGGGATATGTTTATAATAGAATTTTTATTTTTTTCCAATTTTAATGAGATATAATTGACATATAAGACTGGATGAGTTTTAGGTATACAACAATGATTTGATATATGTATATATTATGAAATTATTACCACAATATATTTAGCCATCATTCATCCTTAGTTACAATGTTGCTTTTTTTTCTTGTGATAAGGATTGTTTTTTTAAAGAATCCTCTTAGATAAAATTTGACCTTTATTTGGGTAATTTAGGTAATCTGAAATCAGATGTTATTTAAGCACAAAAATGAAATAAGCATTAAAATGTTGAAATTATCTAAAGAACTACCGGTAAAATACAAGTTGCAGCCAAGAGAATAAACTCTTAATCATTTTCTTAGATCTTTTATAGATCTCTGAAGTCTTAATGAGATCTTTGTTATTTCTTTCTGGATATTCCAGGAGATGATGCCTATGTGTATTTCAAAAGAACTGTGAAAAGGCCCATATAAATATTACTGTAGTAGTCAATTATTTTGGAGATTGCAGGAACACACATTTTGATATTGTACAATTGGTAATCCTCAATATGTGAAGTCTTCAAAGGGCTTATATTTTTTGGCTTTTCAAAACATTACCATAATGCCCAATGTAGTATATTATAATGTATAATTATTACATTAGCATAATGCTTAATATAGTGTAATACATTAAATTGTTAAAGATAGCAGATAAAAATGAATATAGAAACTGAGAGTTTTGTTACAGTTTAACAGCATCTTCTCTCTAGACCCTGCTGTATGGCTTTAATTTTTAATAACAGTTGTGATTATTCAATAAATGAATCAATTTATATAAAATGTTATTTTCATTAACAAGAAGGAAACCCAAGTGCTGTGTTCTTCCAAGTCTGAGTTACACATTTTTTATAAATAGCATCATACTATTATACAAGAGCCTGGAAATTAAACAAATTTCAACTTAAATTCAACTTAGATGTGCACAGCAAGAATATGGCTTAGAATAAGGATCTTGGAGAGTTAGCAATTTTTTATGTGACTAGAGTCATGGTAGTAAAGCAACTAATTGAAATTCTAGCTCTAGGGAAAGACATAAAGGTTAACACAATTCTTGAGGGGGAAAAAAAGTGTTCTTGAGGCAAAGGAAGGTTTCCTTGAAAATTCATATAGTATTTTTAAAAGAATCTTGGTGTTAGTACTTTTTACCTGGTGGTCTACAGGACATAAACCCATTGTTGCTAATATTTTTCTTCTGGTTTTGTGTTTTACTGTGATTCCCTTTTACATGTCCTTGTCCTATTTCTGTTAGAAATGTTTCATCACTATGCTCTTTTAGATCCGATAAATACATCCCTCTGACGAAGCATTGCCAAGAGAACAAAGCCTGTACAATGAACAAAACAAGATGTTTACAGTAAAAAACTTCCAGTTTTTTCTTCACATGACTTTACTTTTTTTGCTTAAAGATCCTTTGTTAATGAGACTAGAAAGTAACTCATCCTAGTTTTTATATATTTCCTATGAGTGAACTTTCTCACCTCCTATGAGTTACATTATTTTGTGAATTTCTTTACAATGTATCCACTATTTAAAATTTTTACCTTCAAAATACTGTAATTTAATACAGTCAGCAGACATCAGCCTGCCAGCCTTTTGAATCTCAGAGTCCTCAATGTGTTATTGGCTATATTTGGCAGCAGAATTTGGAATCAGATGTTTTTTCAGATAATCCCACTAATGCAAACCATCTGGTTTTCTTCATTACCCTGTACTTCAAGGAAAACTCACAATTTTTTATTTTAAAATTAAGTAACTAAGTGACATTTTAATTACATATAAGGATAACCAAGGTCATAGCAAAACTGTGTGTGCTCTTTCATCAGGATTACATATATTTTTTCACAAGTCTCGTTTTGGTGTTTCAAATTGAGCATACTGAAGTTGTAGCAAGTTCTTCCTCTGACCATTGCTCTATGCACTCTCTCTAGTGATACCACCATGTATAAACATTATTTCTGTGCGTGAGACATACAATTTCCCCAGAGGCCCACAAAACATTTAATGAAGTGTGAAGCACAAACATTTCATTACAACATATTGTGTACTTTTGCCTTTAATAACTACATTCTTCATCCAAGAAGTCTCAGTAGCTTTCAAAAATGAATTACAGGAGTATTATTTTTCCCAGAATATAGTTTTTCCATGACAGAAACAGCACTTTCCTAAACTATTGTATTTATTAGCAACCTGTTGCCCTTCGACACTAGTGCTATTTTCATCGACCCTGATCGAGTGTGTATCATTTAGACTTCCTTTAAAAATTATTAAAATAGTTATATGTTATTGGATTCTTTTTTCTTAACTATACACAGCCACCATTGAAAATGATACACAGAAAGGGAAAGTGTAAAGTTGTTGGACATTACATTTAGTGTAGAATGTATTCTCCACTGTAAAAGTGCAAGCATTTAATTGAGGAGTTTAGAGAGGGGAGATCTTTCTCTTGACTGGGCACAAAGGAGGCAGATAAGCTCTGAATTCCTGTACTTTATTACTTCCCACTTTAGTCCACTCTAGAGATACTCTGTGGTCTGCCTTCACTCCCTTCCTCTACAAGGCAGCCCCCATTGGCTCTTTTATACCCATCAGGAAATTAGGAAGCAACTTGCCCTACTGACTGATCTTGCTCTAGTTAACAGAAGTCGATAGTTGTTAAACACCATAACTCCAAATGGGTATTTAAAAACAATCTTGACTCTCCACAGCATGTACGTACCTGTGCACAGTATTTCAAACACTCACTTTTCCACAAAACCAGAACAAACCAAAACAACAATAACAACAGACCATGCAAAAACCTGTGGCACTTAAGTAGACAGTTGGCTCTGTATAATAAGTATAGTCTTATTTTCAAACAACACAGGGCTCCTTAGATGTAGTGTGTTATGTAATGTTTTACTACTGTGCTCTATTTTCTTTAGACTCATAGCTGCATCTCATGGCCTCCCTAATTATTGGTTTCTATTACTAGTCTGTTCAATCAGACTTATGGGAAAATTATGAAAATTATAGAGTTTTGAGTGGTTTGGGTAATGACAAAGCTAGGTTCCTTTCTTTCAGAATCTTTTTTTACTACAGTGAATTACCATGAAGATTGGAAAAACAGCTACCTTTTCTCTCCCTCGTTTAACAAAGAAATACTTCCCTAAGCAAACATGTACTTTTATAGTTTCTTGAAATATTTTATTTGTGTTAAATTGAATTGGGGATTTTTATCCACCATCATTTTCATTAATGTGACCCTAGAATCTGCTTTGAATTCCATAATAATCCTGGTGTTTGGGTGATGGTCTGTCACTAACTCATGAGAGAAGGCAGAAGGGACTTCAGCTTGTTGGTAACCATGGAGTTGAGGATAGCAATATTCAATGGCCAATATTATGAATATGTGAAAGATGTTGCGTTGGTTAATAATAATCTTCATGGTGCTATTGGTGAAGTGAGTTATCTAAATAGTGCTGAACACTGTTGATTTTTTATTTGTTTTTTAAATTATCAATAGTTTATACCTAAATGATCATTAATACAAGACATCCATTATTTTACTTGGATTTTTTTCTTGGAAGGTAACCTGTTAATAATGTTATCAAAATCTGTGTCCCTAATCTGGGAATAAAGTTACATTCACACTCAATAAGGCTCTTGTAGGTGGATTTTGAATAGAAGAAATAAGAAAAGTTATTTCAGTGATCTATGAATCTATGAGATATTCATAGAAGCAAAATAAGCAATAATGAGTTATACTGAGATTCAGTGTTAGAAAGATAAATAGGAAATAATGAGGATTTTTGTGAAGGATGGGAAGAATCGGTGATTGATTTGTTCATTTAACAAGTGTTTCTTGAGAGCCTATCTGTGCCAGGCTTTGTGCCAGACAGGACTCTACCTCATTATGATTAATTTAGTAGCAAAGTAAAGAATAACTCTTAGTGATAAGAGCAACTAACGACAGGGAGCCAAGAGGCTTTTACCTTAGTCTAATGAGAGATAATGAGCCGTGGCAAGAGGAACAGAGTTTACTGTGCTTTCTACTGTCGACTTCTTTACTCACCCATTTTAATTATGTGGCACAATTTTTTACTTTGTTGTATTAGGTTGAAGTTTCTGGTATATATATTCACACTTGCATGATGAGTTGTGGTTTGCTTATAATTTCACGTATGCATGCTGTATCACCTCCCGTTAGATCACGAGTTCCCAGTGAGTAAACACCTGATATTTGAGCTTTTAAATAGGCACCTAACAGAAATCCCAAATCTACCTAAGATTTACAGAAATTATCAGAGAGCTCTTGGGACCCTATAAAAACATATGCAGGTGAAATATTACACCAGTTCACCCAGACTTTTGTAACTCAAGAAAAACTGGCTCAAACTTCCATCTCACCTGCAGTGGATGACCTGGCTCCTTCAAAACTTTTGAGTGACCTCACGGGATTGGGGTAGGTGAGGAAGGGTGGGATTATCCAGGTCCCCTCTGGTCCCAAATTCCTGGATTATCTAGTTATCCCCGTTGTGCCATTGTGTCTCCAGCTGAGTAACACCCCGACTCCTTTACTGACCACAATACCAATACCGACCTTGGTGCAGAGCAGACTGATGAGTTAATGCCACAGAGAGGATTTATATTAAAGCAGAGAAATGTCTTCCAAGTGGTTATTAGGAAGTCCTACTCCTACTAGTCCTTCTGAGCCCCCAGCCCCTGTTAGTCTTTCTCCAGTCACTTCTCCATTAGATCAGCTTCCCAACATGCAGCTTAGCCTATTATTCTCTGTCTTTTGGTTCTGTTTCATTCTCCTTTCTCTCCACTGTACTCCCATCCCCAGTCTTCATTAATTTTGTGAATGGAATAGTCCAGTCATTGCTCGGTTTGCTACTCTCTCCCCTAGGCCATCTGTTAGATTAAGTTAAGACCCATTTTTCTCACTCTAGGCCACCATCCACCACGGAATTTTTCTAAACAAGCAAGGAAATTTCTGTGTTATTTGATAATATATATTCATTCTGCTATATACACAGTAACCAAGACTACATTTTTCAAGGAGATTCTTCTGTGAGAGGAGGACTTGTATTCCTTTGAAGAAAAAGCGAGTAAAATTGGCAAAATAATTTGATGTTTGTGAAAAATCACATAGAATTAAAGTTTCAATTCTTAAGTTTAGTTTCCAATTAGAAAAAAAAGTAATACATTATTAAATTTTTAAAAAATTTGTTTAAAACTGTAAGGAGTGACCTAATTTACTAGTCAATTCCACCATGGCAACGTTGAAATACCACTTTTTAAAGAGTTGTGCTCAATAAAATGTAAATTTATTTCAAAGCCTTTGGAAGTTTAAATTCCAAATATTTTTCTATGGATCAACCAAAAGTTTTGTTTGTTTGTTTTTTGGGGGGTGGGGGGAATGTGTGTGTATATATATATATATATATATATATATAGAGAGAGAGAGAGAGAGAGAGAGAGAGAGAGAATATATGTGTGTATATATAAAGTCTAAAATCTTTCCAAAACACTCTATTTTAATATATTAGCTAGTTAAAATAAGCAGAAGCCTTGTTCCCTTGTCCATCTGTGAGCCAGAGATAGTAGCTGCTATGAAATTACAAATCAATTAAGACATCAGAGGCTTCTAAAGCAAGGGAAAGCATTCAATTAAAATGCCAGAAAAGCTCTTTCCTGCGTCTGGTGAGCCTTCTGTGGCTGGTTCCCGTCGATACTCCACAAAACATGAAAATATAACAATGGATGGTGCCAAAAGAGCAATTCTTTTCCAATCTACTCATTGGCTTCCAAATATCCTACTTTGCCTCTTGCACACACAACCCTCAGGCATCTTTCCTATTTTGGGTTAAATTCAGGCTGTTGGTTGTTGATGGCACGTGACCCATCTTGCTTCACTTCTCTGCACATATACAATGTCTCAGCTCAGAATTCTCACTGCTTTGGTTAATTTAATAGTTGTTTATTTTCGGGCAAAGAACATGAGTGCCTAGGGAGGGTAATGGTCTCAATCTCCCCAATCTCTAACTAGAGAAAGACACTATTACTCCAAGGCCATTTTAAAAACAGTTTGTTGCAGGCTTTTCTGAATATGAAAATAATACATTTTTATTTTGGAAAATTTTGAAAAAAAAAAAGCAATCATTGTACCCAGACATGATCATTGTTAATATTTTCCAATCTTTTATTCTTTTCTTACACATTTAAATGTATAGAAATGTGTATATTCTGTTTAAATGGAATCATACTATTTGTAAACCTTTCATTATACTTGTATAATATGATACATTATGAGATCGTTCTATGTCATTGGATATTCTTCTGGAGTATAATTTTCATTGGCTGCATAATATGTACAAATGCCGTAATTTATTTTAATCAGTCCCATACTATTGTGTATTTTCATTGTTTCTAATTGTTTAGTATTTTAAATCATGTTTCAAAAAATACATGCACTTATTTGTGCATATAAAATTGTAACTATTTTATTATAAGAAAATCTCAAGAAGCACAATTTCTTTT
>PVKE010041168.1:0-14278 GCA_004027555.1 Craseonycteris thonglongyai | reverse complement strand
CGAGGATCGAATCCCGGCTCCGGCCCAGGCAGGACCCACGTGCTGAACTGGGGAGTTCCCACAGTTCGGTTCTCTAACTGTCTCTGTCTCTGTCTCTCTATCTGTCAAAAAGTAAAATAGAAATAAATATGCACTGAAGACAAAAAGATAATTTCTCTCTATAAATGTGAAAAGATAAAAAAAAACAAAACAAAAAAAACAAAAAAAAAAAACAAAAAAAAAAAACAAAGAAATTCTCTTCTTTTTTATTTTTAATATTTATTTATTTATTTTTATTGTTTTTTGACAGAGAGAGAGAGATATATACAGAGACAGAGAGAGAGAGAGAACTGAACTGGGGGAGCTCCCAGTTCAGCACATGGTTCCGCACGGGCCGGGGCCGGGATTCGGTCCTCGGTCCCCAGCGCTGCAAAGTGAGCACTCAACCCACTGAGCCATCCCGGCTTCCCCATAATGAATTTTTTTATTTAAACGTTCACTGTATTTTTTTTTTAATATATTTTTATTTCTTTATTTATTTTTGACAGAGAGAGAGAGAGAGAGAGAGAGAGAGAGAGATACAGAGACAGAGAGAGAACTGAACTGGGGGAGCTCCCAGTTCAGCATATGGTTCCGCATGGGCCGGGGCCGGGATTCGATCCTCGGTCCCCGGCGCTGCAAAGTGAGCGCTTAACCCACTGAGCCATCCTGGCTTCCCCTCACTGTATTTTTTGATCACACCTCATGTACAATGGACTTTTACTCAGCCATTAAAAAGATTGAAATCTCGCCATTTTTGATAACATGGATGGCACTAGAGGGTATTATGCTAAGTGAAATAAGTCAGACAGAGAAAGACAAATACTTGTATGATTTCACTTCTATGTGGAGTCTCAAAACCAAAATTAATAAGCAAAACAAAACAGAAACAGACTCAGAAACAGAACAAACTGTGGTTGCCAGATGGGAGAAGGGTGAGGGCTGAGGGGGAAAGGGAATGGAATTAAGATGTACAAACATCCCATTATAAAAATAGTCATAGGGGATGCCAGGATGGCTCAGTGGGTTGAGTGCTTACCTTATAACCCTGGGGGCCAAGGATCAAATTCTGGCTTTAGCCTGTGTGGACCCATATGCTGAACTGGGTGTGGCCCCAAGTTCAGTTCTCACCAGGGTGAGCTTCCCATGGGGAGGTCCCCAGCCCAGTTCCCACCCTCCACAGCCCTCTGGCCCACCTGTGTGGAATGAAACTATGTTGAAAACTGATGATGTACAACTATTGAGACTGCTCTGGGCCCTCCCCCTTCTCTCTCTCTCTCTTTTCTTTCTCTCTGTCAAAAACAATAAAATAAATCTTAAAAAAAAAATAAAAATAGGGAAGCCGGGATGGCTCAGTGGGTTAAGCACTCACTTTGCAGCCCTGGGAACCAAGGATCAAATCCTGGCCCCCGCCCTTGCGAACCCATATGCTAAACAGTGGTGTGTTTCCCATGCGGGAGGCCCCTGGTTCAGTTCCCGGCCTGTGCGACCCCCAACCACCTGTGTGGAACGAAACCATGTTGAAAACTGATGACGTACAACTATGGAGACTGCTCTGGGATCTCCCCCTTCTGTCTGTCTATCTCTGTCTCTGTCTCTCTCTGTCTCTGTCAAGAACAATAAAATAAATCTTAAAAAATAAAAAAGTAAAATAAAAATAGTCATAGGGATGTAGGGTAAGCATAGGGAATATAGTCATTAATATTGTAATAACTATGTATGGTACTAGACATTAGGGTGATCACTTTTTGAAATGTATGAATGTTTAGTCACTATATTATACATCTGAAACTGCTATAATATTGTATGTCAACTATAATTTAAAGAAATATTAAAAAACAAACAAACAAAAAACTGCCCCTATGGGACACTCAGTGAGAAACAAGAATTTGGCGAACAATCTGGTTGAGTCTAGAAACAGACTATTTCCCAGAGCCTCCAGTAAGGAAGGCAATCCCGACATTACCCTGATTTGGGCCTTGTGAGACCCTAAGCTGGGAGTGTCCAACCTTTTGGCTTCCCTGGGCCACACTGGAAGAATTGTCTTGAGCCACACATAAAATGCACTAGCACTAATGATAGCTGATGAACTAAAAAAAAAAAAAGATTGCAAAAAGATCTCCTAATGTTTTAAGAAAGTTTATGAACTTGTGTTGGGCTGCATTCAAAGTTGTCCTGGGCCAGATGCAGCTCACAGGTCACGGGTTGGACAAGCTTGTTCTAAGCACAGGGCTCACTAGAGCCCATCTGTATTTATGATCTACAGAAATGATAAACTAATACATTCACGTTGTTTTAAACTGCTAAATGTGTGCTAATTTCCAACGGCAGCATGAACAAACTCATAAAAGAAGAGAAAAGGCCCACAGGTAGGCACTCACCCTGCCTGATGGCCTCTGTTTATGTCACTGTCAACTTGCAGAGCAAGGACTGGCCCAGAGTGAGTGGTTCCTGGGACCAGGGTGGGCCAACCTGGATCAGGCCTTGGCAGTTTGATCTAACTTCTGTCCCTATTACTCTGTGTTTCCAGAAGGGCCTATAAATGAGTCATACAAGGTGTGGTCTTTTTCTGACTTATTTCAGGAGTGGGTTAATAAGCAAGGAAGGGCAAGAGAGAAGAATTGCAGAGTCACATAAGGAAACTTTAGGGGCTGATAAATATGTTTATTGTCCTGATTGTGGTGATGGTTTCACAAATATATTAAGTCGAAGTTGATCAAATTGTAAACTTAAATATGTGCAGTTTATTGTATGTCAATTATACTTCAATAAAGATACATATCTCTATCTCTGTCTCTATTATCTGTATCTATATCATCTATATGCTGTCTGGAAGGTATTCAGCCATGTAATAAGAAAAATAGAGGCATTTATTGCTGAATTTTTTTCCAGACAACCCTCATATATGTATAAAATAGACAAGGTTAAGACATAAAAAGACAAATCATAGATGAGAAGAAAACATTTGCAAAACAATAATCTGATAAAGCTTTTTTATCCAGAATATATTTTTTAAAACTTGCAACTCAATAATAATATACAGTGCTCGCTTTGGCAGCACATATACTAAAATTGAAATGATACAGAGAAGATTAGCATGGCTCCTGCGCAAGAATGACACGCAAATTTATGAAGCATCCCATATTTTTATCTAAAATATATAAAGAACTCATACAACTCAACAACAAAAAATCCAACGATCCAATTAAAAATTGGGCAGAAGACCTAAACAGGCACTTCTCTCCTGAAGACATACAAACAGCCAACAGATACATGAAAAAATGCTCAACATCACTAGCAATTAGGGAAATGCAAATTAAAACCACAATGAGATGCCACCTTACACCTGTTAGAATGGCTATAATCAACAAGACAAGAAATAACAAGTGCTGGAGAGGCTGTGGAGAAAAAGGAACCCTTATACACTGCTGGTGGGAATGTGAATTGGTACAACTACTGTGGAAGGCAGCGTGGAGATTCCTCAAAATACTAGGAATAGAATTACCATATGACCCAGCAATTCCTCTCCTGGGTAACTACCCAAAAAACCTGAAAACCTTAATTCGCAAAGATACATGTACCCCAATGTTCATTGCAGCACTGTTCACAGTGGCCAAGCCGTGTAAACAACCAAAGTTTCCTTTGATAGATGACTAGATAAAGAAGTTGTGGTGCATTTATACAATGGAATACTACTCAGCAATAAGAAAAGATGAAAAACAGCAATTTGTGACAACATGAACGGACCTTGAAAACATCTTATTAAGCAAAATAAGTCAGAATGAAAGAATCAAGAAACATATGACCTCACCTATAGGTGGAATATAAAACTGAAAGGAACAAAGAAACAAAGACTCATGGACACAGTCAATAGTTTAGTGGTTACCTGAGGGTAAGGGGGGAGGTGGGTGGAAGAGATGGGTGGGGGGGAGTAGGGAGGGGGAATCAAACATATGGTGATGAAAAGTGAGCTGATGCTGGGTGGTGAGCACATAATGTGATGTATAGACAATGTAATGTAGAATTCTACACCTGGAAACAATGTAATTGATATCAAGTAATGTCACCCCAATAAATTTAACAAAATAAATAAATAAATAATACTAGTGCACACATAGATACACACAGACACACACACACACACACAACATTAACAATGAGAAAAACTTTTGATCAGACACTTCACCAAAGACTACAAATACCAGTGTGAAACCATGCTCATCATTAGTCATTAGAAAAATACAAATTGGGAAGCCGGGATGGCTCAGCGGGTTAGGCGCTCACTTTGCAGCGCCGGGGACCAGGAATCGAATCCCGGCTCCGACCCGTGCAGACCCATATGCTGAGCTGAGGAGTTCCTTGAGTTCAGTTCTCTCTCTGTCTCTGTATCTCTCTCTCTCTCTCTCTCTGTCAAAAACAATAAAAAAAATTAAAAAAAAAAAAAGAAAAATACAAATTAAAATCAAGAGCTACCATGACTCACCCAGTTGATGACTGAGAAATAATTGGGTTACTGAGGTATGTGTAGCCTAAGAAAAGGAACAGGGATTCTGGGATAGCTCAACAGTTTGAGGTCTTGCCTTGCAACCTTGAGGTCCGGGGATCAAGTCCTGGCCCCCACCCGTGCAAACCCACATGCTGAACGGGGGTGCACTTCCCATGTGGAAGGCCCCCAGCTTGATTCCCACCCTGCGTGGTCCTACATCTACCTCTGTGGCAAAACTTATATCAAAACTAATGATGTATAACTGTGGAGACCACTCTGGGCTCTCTCCCTTCTCTCTGTATCTCTCTCACACAATAAAATAAATCTTAAAAAAAAAAAAAAGGAACAAAGCAGAATCATTAAACAAAGAGAAAACAAAAACTATGAAGTAATTCAGGCTATAAGCAATCTAAAGTGGATTAACAAAGGAGGCTGCATGTTTGGTTCAGGTCCCAGGCTCGTCGGGGGTTCCGGTTCTCTGCATCTGCTTCTCCCCACTATGCTGCTGCCTAGTGAAAAGGAAGCCATGGCGTTCCGGGTCACCAGGAACACGAAAACTAACGTTGAAAATAAGGCGAAGATCAGTATGGCAGGCACAAAACGCGTACCTGTGGCCACTGTTACAGCCTCCAAGCCCGGGCTGAGGCCAAGAACAGCTCTTGGAGACATAGGTAACAAAGTCAGTGAACAGCCACAGGCCAAACTGCCTCAGAAAAAGGAAGCAAAAACTTCAGCTGCTGGAAAAGTTATTGCCAAAAAAACTAGCAAAACCTCTGGAAAAGGCACCCCAGCCTGTGCCTATGCTGCAGCCAGCGCCAAAGCCAGAACCAGAGCCACAACCTGAGCCCGTTAAGGAAGCAAAACTTTCGCCTGAACCTATTTGGTGGATACTTCCTCCTCAAGCCCCGTGGAAGCATCTGGATGTGCCTCTGCAGAAGAATATCTGTGTCAGGCTTTCTCTGATGTACTTCTTGCAGTGAATGGTGTAGACGCAGAAGATGGAGCTGATTCAAACCTTTGTAGAGAATATGTGAAAGATACCTATGCTTATCTGAGACAACTTGAGGAAGAGCAAGCAGTCAGACCAAAATACCTATTGGGTCGTGCAGTCACTGGAAACATGAGAGCCATCCTAATTGATTGGCTAGTACAGGTTCAAATGAAATTCAGTTTACTGCAAGAGACCATGCACATGACTGTTTCCATTATTGATCGGTTCTTGCAGAATAATTGTGTGCCCAAGAAGATGCTGCATGCAGCTGGTTGGCATCACTGGCATGTTTATTGCAAGCAAGTACGAAGAAATGTACCCTCCAGAAATCGGTGACTTTGCCTTTGTGACTGACAATACTTATACTAAGCTCCAAATCAGACAGATGGAAATGAAGATTCTAAGAGCTTTAAACTTTAGTCTGGGCCGCCCTCTCTTGCATTTCCTGCGGAGAGCATCGAAGATTGGAGAGGTTGATGCGGAGCAGCACACTTTGGCCAAATATCTAATGGAACTAACTATGTTGGACTATATGATATGGTGCACTTTCCTCCTTCTCAGATTGCAACAGGAGCCTTTTGTATAGCACTGAAAATTCTTGATAATGGTGAATGGACACCAACAGCATTACCTGTCATGCACTGAAGAATCTCTTCTTCCTGTTATGCAACACCTGGCTAAGAATATAGCCACGGTGAATTGTGGGCTTACAAAGCACATGACTATCAAGAACAAGTATGCCACATCTAAGCATGCTAAGATCAGCACTCCAGCACAGCTGAATTCTGCATTAGTTCAAGACTTAGCCAAGGCTGTGGCAAAGGTGTAACTTGTGAATTTGAGTTGGAGTACTGTAATAATCTGCAAATAAAATTGGCACTATGTGCTATCTGTAAAAAAAAAACACCAAAAAACAACGAAGGAGCTAAGTTATTGCTTTTGTTTTTTAAATTCATTTTATTGTTTTTGACAGAGACAGAGAGAGACAGAGGCAGAGAGAACAGGGAGGGCCCAGAGCACTCTCCATAGTTGTACATCATCAGTTTTTCAACATGGTTTTGTTCCACACAGGTGAGCGGGGTGCCATGCCCCTTGAGCCAGGGGCCCAATTGGGGGGCAAGAACTGAACTGGGGGCCTCCTGCATGGGAAGCACACCCTGGTTCAGCACATGGGTCCACATGGGTCGGGGCCGGGATTCGATCCTCAGTCCCCAGGGTTGCACAGGGAGCGCTTAACCTGCTAAACCATCCTGGCTTCCCCAGTTATTGATTTCTTGAGTTTCACTCTTATAACACTCCTGTTAGCCACTCAACACCTTATAATGAATCCCTTTCTGCAAAAATTAACCAGACAAGGTCCTGGTCTCCATAATAAACTGTGTAAATTTGTGATGGCTACTATAACAAATTACCACAAACTTTTGTGGTGTAAAACAACAGAAATTTATTCTCTCACCATATGGAAGGCAGAAGTTGGCGATCAGTATCATTGGACCAGAATCAGTGTCAGCAGGGCCATGCTCGTTCCTGAAGCTCTGGGAGATTTGCTCCTCGCATCTCCCAGCCCCTGGTGGCTGTTGGCACTCCTTAGCTTGTGGCTGCATCCCTCCAGGCTCTGCCTCCTCCTCTTCTGGGTACGTAATCTCCCTCTATGTGTCTCTGATAATCACACTTGCCATGGCATTTAGGGTCCACCCTCATAATCCAGAACAATCTCACCTCAAAATTCTTAATTTAATCACACCTACCAAGACTACCCCCTCCCCACCCCAAATCAGGTCACATTTACAGGTTCCAGGGATTAGGACAGGGATATTTTCTGGAAAATCCGTTTTCAGCCTATGACATGAAACAACACGAAACCTAGTCCCCTCACCATCTGCCAGCATGGATCTCCAGAACATGGTCTCCTTTTCCCCTTTCACACTCTGCTCTGCTCTTGGTCCGGGGATCGGGAGTATGTCATTTGGGATTCCCTTGCCTTCTGTCTTCCAGCTGGGTTCAGTTCAGCCAATAGGAGGTGTTAGACAATTGGAGGGGGAAGAAGAGAGCAGTTGGGTAGGTATTGTCAACATAAAAAAAAAAAAGTCCAAATCTGTAGAGAATTTTTATGAGTCTGTGGAACCAGCCTGCAGACAATATGCTGGGGAGCAAGATCTCAAATGCTCTGCAGAGTAACAGTTTTGCAGCTTTTTTAAAAATGCATTTGAAGTTAAGGAGGGGAAAGTAAAGAAGATTATAGGAAGGTGGGAGAAAGCAAGGTAGAGATTGGGTTATAGGAGAGTTAACAAGATTTGGTGCTTCTTATGGATGGTTATGCCTTCCAAGGTTATCACTTCTGATATCTCAAAGGTTTGCTAATCGAGATGCACAAAGACAATGGACAGAGCTGGCTTAAAACCTTTCACTAAAGAAGTGGTAGGCCTGGGGTATGACTACCCACCATGACCTGCCCAATTAGGAATTTATTGTTATAACGAATGCCTGACATTCTGCACATAGACCTTCTACCTGGCATTCTGCACCTAGTATTGTACTTTCCATTATTGCACCACTAGCCCTGCTCTGTGATTTTTCCAGTTCCCCCTCGCCGACTTTGTAATTTTTCATTGCCTTTGTTATTTCCCCTTACAGGTACCAAAATGTTCTACTGCACCTTATGGTCACACTGTTCCCAGGTGTTCACTTAACAACAACTGCAACTACACCAGCTATTTACCTTATTTAGAATTAAGATCAGAAACTAGCTAACCCCATTGTCTGCTCTGGCTTCTGTACAATGCTTTGCTGTTAGGAATTAGGCCAAACAGGATGTGGGTTTTGCCTTTATAAACCCCTCACTATCTGCATTGGGGCCACGGGTCTTTGAGAGACAGTAACTAGCCCTCCGTGGTCGCTGGCTTCTAAATAAAGACTCATAATTCGGCCTTCATGTTTGGCACTCTTTGTGGGTTACTCATCTCTCGGATTACAACATTTATAACCAGATCACCCTGTGAGGTTACTTTCCATAGAACCCCTGTTTTTCCATCCACAGTATTTACTCTCCTGTCTATTTTCCTGCTGGGCAGGAGTGGAGGTATAGAATCTCCGCCAGGGGACTGATAACTACTCCCTCCTGGCAATAGCTTCTGGCTGTTAGCTGAGTCTGGGGTGCTTCCCTTTGCTGGTGTCCCTTAACCATCCCACATAACCGTACATTGTTGCCTAATTAAATCCCTGCCCCATCTGACCATGACGTGGGTCTCCTGCAGGGATCCTGGATGATGTAGTCATAGTCATGCCCACACTCATCCCTAGCAGGAGGAAAGGAAACCCCAGGGTTGGGTTAGGTCATTCACGATCCACCAAGAATGACATGGAGGAGGGGTCTGACAAAAAGAATGACCTGAGAAGTTTTTGTTGGGCTGGCAGCTGTGTCTCCATCAATTTTAGAGATAGGGCCCTAGGATAAAGCTTCCTCTCTTATTCGACAGTTCACATATTAGAGCTTTCTGAAATGATGATAAATTGATTTAATATTGAGTCCTATTTTGTGCCAGGGACTGTGCCTTAGCACTTGACATGATTTAACACATTTAATTCACACAACCACCCATTGAGGAAGGATATTATAACTATTTTACTGATTAAAAGTTTAAGTGACTTACTGAAGAAATTGGGATTCTAAGATCTTTTTGATTTCAGAGTTCACATTTTTAACCACAAAACCATACTGTCTCCTTTACTGTACTTGAGATAGTTTCTCCCTATCAGGTGAGATGTTAATTGCTTTCATATATTGTTTCTAATCCACAAAAGATATGAACATGTATCACTCTCATCTCTGCCTCATTGAGGTCAAACTTCCCATCATCTCACACCTAGACTCCCTTGTCTACTCTTAGACACTCCAATCTTATCAGTCCACTCTTCTCTTATGAAGCCTGAAATTTTAGAAACAGAAATTACTCCTTTGCTTAAAATCCTACAAGGGGGAAGCCAGGATGGCGCAGCGGGTTGAATGATAACGTTGTAGCCCTGGGGTCCAAGGGTCGAGTCCTGGTCCTGGCCCCGACCTGTGCAGACCCATATGCTGAACTAGGGTGTGCTTCCCACCCCAGTTCAGTTCCCGCCAGGGCGAGCTTCCCATGTGGGAGGCCCTCTGCCTGTTCTGGCCCCACAAAGCCCTGAGCCCACCAGTGGAACGAAACTATGTCGAACACTGATGACGTACCACTATGAAGACTGCTCTGGGCCCTCCCCCTTCTCTCTCTCTCTCTCTCTCTGTCAGAAACAATAAAATAAATCTTAAAAAAAACCAAACCAGGGGAAGCCAGGATGGCTCAGTGGGTTAAGTGCTCACCTTGCAGCCCTGGGGACAGAGGATCGAATCCCGGCCCCGGCCTGTGAGGACCCACATGCTGAACTGGGGAGTGCCCCCAGTTCGATTCTCACCGGGGTGAGACCCCGGCCCAGTTCCTGCCTTGTGCAGCCCTGCGCCCACATGTGGAATAAAACTATGTGGAAAAACCAATGTTGTGCAACTATGGAGACTGTTCAGGGCCCTCCCCCTTCTCTCTGTCTCTGTCAAAAACAATAAAAATAAATCTTAAAAAAAATAAAACCCCAAAAAACAACCCTGCAAGGGCAGTACATTGAGCTTCATAACAACAGCACCAGGGCAAGTGCAAGCCAGGTGGACACTGGGCAACTGTGCTTGCTGAGGAAAAATAATTAAACGTGGGCAAAGGAGATCCCAAGAAGCTGAGAGGCAAAATATCATCACATGCATTCTTTGTGCAAACTGGTAGGAGGAGCACAAGAAGAAGCATCAGTCAATTTCTCAGAGTTTTCTAAGAAGTGCTTCGAGAGGTGGAAGACCGTGTCTGCTGAAGAGAAAGGAAAATTTGAAGACATGGCAAAGATGGACAAGGCCGGGTATGAAGGAGAAGTGAAAACTTATATCCTTCCTAAAGGGGAAACAAAAAAGAAGTCCAAGGATCTCAATGCACCCAAGAGGCTTCCTTTGGCCTTTTGCTTTGTTTTGTTTTGTTTTGTTCTGAGTATTGTCCCCAAATCAAAGGAGAGCATCCGGCTTATCCATTGATGATGCTGCAAAGAAGCTGGGAGAGATGTGGAATAACGCCGCTGCAGATGACATGCAGCCTTATGACAAAAAGGCTGCTAAGCTGAAGGGGAAACACGAAAAGGATATTGCTGCACACTGAGCCAAAGGAAAGCCTGATGTGGCAAAATAGGGAGTTATCAAGGCTGAACAGAGCAAGAATAAGAAGGAAGAGGAGAAAGACAAGGAAGATGAAGAGGAAGAGGAGGAAGATGAAGAAGATGATGATAAATAAGTTGGTTCTAGTGCAGTTTTTTCCCTTGTCTATAAAGCATTTAACCTCTCTGTACACAAATCACTCCTTTAAAAAAAAAACAAAACTGAAATATAAGGCTGTGTAAGATTTGTTTTCAAACTGTTCAGTGTCTTTTTCTGTACGGGTAATACACTACTGAATGTGTCTTTAGCTAGCCCTATCCTGGTGGTATTTTCAGTAGCCACTAACCTTCCCTGGTACACTATGGGGGTGGTAAATTGGCATGGAAATTTAAAGCAAGTCCTTGTTGGTACACAGCACAAATTAATTATGTATGAGGATAGTAGTTTTTTTTTTATTATCTTCAGTTGTCTCTAATGCAGCTTATATGAAATAATTGTTGTTCTGCTAACTGAATATCACTCTGTAATTGCAAAAAAAAAATGCAGCTCTTTTGTTGACATTCTGAATGCTTCTAAGTAAATACAATTATTTTTCATTAAAAAAACAAAACCTGCAAGGATTCCCTATATCTGCTCCAGGAAAATCAAAGTGCTTCAAAGGTCTCATAAACCCTGTGGCACTTGCCACTGTCTAATCTATGGCCCAGACACCCCCTGTGAGTTCTGGATCCAGCACATTGGCCTCCTTTCCATTCCTCAGACTTAATTGCTCTCATCTGGAGCTCCCTGAGGACAGGGGCTGTGGCTCTGTCTCCCCAGTACTGTGCCAATGACAGACAAACAGGTACTACCACCTAGGTAGAATGAATGGATGATTGAATGTTGGATGGATAAATGAACCTTTCCAAGAGAGGTATCACTAAGTTAGTTTCAGATGAAGAAAACTAAAAGGACAGAAAAGACAAGTGTACCACTAAAAGTCACTTGGCAGGTGAATGTTCCATCTGAGTATCAAATTAAGATCTGAGTCCAAAGCCGGGCCTCCTCCACTTCACACAAAGTGATTGCTCGCACTATTACTCGTGGCACTATTTAATAAATGAACATAAATTAACACCAGGAGAAACAAAATACCACCACAGGTGCACATGTCTTACAAGCTCGAGAACACATAAATAGGGGAAGCCGGGATGGCTCAGTGGGTTAAGCGCTCACTTTGCAGCGCTGGGGACCGGGGATTGAATCCCAGTCCTGGCCCGTGTGGAACCATATGCTGAATTGGGGAGTTCCCCCAGTTCAGTTCTCTCTGTGTCTCTGTATCTCTCTCCCCCCCCCTTACTCTGTCAAAAATAAATAAATAAATAAATATATATTAAAAAAGAACACGTAAATAACAGGATCCCAAAATAGCACAATACCGTCATGGGCCACATTTGGGTCAACAGCAGACCACATATATGATAGTGGTCCCCTAAGATTATAATGCAGCTAGACATTGTAGCTGTGTGACACCCTAGTGCAATGCATTGTTCACGTGTTTGTGGTGGTGCTGGTGTAAACACACCCACTGTGCTGCCAGTATATAGAAGAATAGAACATACAATTATGTACAGTACATAATACTTGAAAATAAACAGCTTTGTTACTGGTTTATGTGTTTACTATACTATACCTTTAGTCATTATTTTAATTATTTTTTATATTTTATTTTATTGAGAGGGAGAAGAGAAAGGACCCAGAGCAGTCTCCATAGTTGTACATCATTAATGGTGACATGGTCTCATTCCACACAGGTGGATGTGGGGCCACATGTGGCAGGAATTGAACTGGGGCCTCCCGCACAGGAGGCAAGAGCCTTTGTCACCGAGCCATCCAGGTGGGTACCAGTTGCACCACAGTTCAGCAGATGGGGTTGTATGGGCCATCCCAGCATCCCCCTAATCATTATTTTAGAGTGTGCGCATTCTACTTATACTTGCATAAAAATGTTTGCTGCGGGGATGCTGGCATAGCTTAACAGTTGAGCACTTGCCTCACAATCGTGAGGAGATCCGAGGTTCAATTCCCGTCCTTGACCCATGCAACCCCATATGCTGAATGGTGGTAACCACCAGGATGGCTCCGCGGCAAAGGTCCTTGCCTCCCAAGCCGTTCCTGCCCTGCGCGGCCCCCACATCCACCTGTGTGGAATGAAAATGAAACCATGTCACAGCTAATGATGTGGAACAATGGAAACTGCTCTGGGCCCTACCCCCTTTCTCTCTCTCTCTCTCTCTCTCTCTCTCTCTCATACACCTTCTCTCGAAACAATAAAAATAAATCTTAAAAAAGTTTGCTGTAAACTGTATGTTATACTGACAGCAGTCTTATACATCTCATGTTTGTACTGTCTCCTGATTGTATCATTTTCTCTTGTGCTTGATTTAATATCGTGTTGTTTTATAGACTTAATGTAACCTAAGTGTACAATGTTTACAAAGTCTACAGTGATGTACAGTAATGCCCTAGGCCTTCACATCCACTCACTCACTGACTCACCCAGAGCAATTCTAGTCCTGCAAGCTCCATTTATGGTGCCTTATGTGGGTGTAGCATTTATCTCCTTTTACACTGTATTTTTACTGTACCTTTTCCACATTTAGATACACGAACACCTACCATTGTGCTATAATTGCCTATAGTATTCAGGATAGTAACATGCTGTACAGGTCTGTAGCCGAGGAGCAGTGACTGTACCATACAGCCCAGGTGAGTGGTAGGGATGTGGAAGCGTGCTCTGTGATGTTCCTATACCACAGAATAGCCTGACGACGGGGTTCAGAACACATTCCTGTGCTTAAGCAGGGCAGGACTGGAGCTACGGACTTTGCTATCTGTGATCCCCAAATCCCTCAAGAATGAGACCTGCTCAAAGTGGGAGATCAAAGAGTCACAGAGTCATAGAATCCTAAAGGAGGTGTTTGGAGTTCAAATCAGAGGTGCAGCTTTGTAATAGTCAGCGGAATCCAGGCAATGATGTGAATAAGACTGGTCCATGGTACATGGGGTCAGCACCAAAGTGGACACAAGAGTCAAACCTCGTACAGACCAACCACGGAAGATCTAACCCATAAAAACAGTCCCACAGCACAAACAGCATCTTTTCTTCATTTTTTTATTTGCAAAATGTTTACAAAAAGTAGAAAAATAAACATGTCATTGGGTCTGAATTTAAAAATTCACACAAATAAATACATAAATAAACACATAAATACATAAATGGTGATGGGGTGGCAATAAATTAAGAAAAATGGCTGATGCATAAATAATATTGCAGATTCTGGAACAGGTGGCAGGCAGGTGGGTCTCAGGGGTCAGACACACAGGTCTTCACTGGCAACACATTTCAGGTCCAGGGTGAGGAGGCGGAAGAGGTTGAACGTGACAGAGGCTACGAGGCAGTCATGGGACTCCTGTGGGGACAAGAGACAGGTCAGTGGCTCCCACGTCTGGGCTCTGAGTTGTGCCCAGACATCAGTTTCTTCTCCCCAGTTTCTCACCTTCTTTTGAGCCTCCTGGAGCCGGTGCAGCCAGTGGC
>PVKE010041167.1:0-14289 GCA_004027555.1 Craseonycteris thonglongyai | reverse complement strand
AGAAAAGGTACTTACATTTTAAACAGAAGAAAAATTGAAACTCAACGTGGTCACCGAGGATAAATAATATTGATTGATAATAACACTGTTAATACAAAAGAAAAGAAGCTACTGTATGACACTACCAAATATTCAAGCTAACTGACTGTGTTCTTCGATGAGTCGAGCCATAACTGTTGCATTCACGCATTGCGTCCGGTGACAAGTGTAACACATAAGTCAAAATGTATCGTCTTGGGGAAGCCGGGATGGCTCAGAGGGGTTGGGTGCTCACTTTGCAGCGCTGGGGACCAGGGATCGAGTCCCGGCCCCAGCCCATGTGGAACCATGTGCTGAACTGGGAGCTCCCCCAGTTCAGTTCTCTCTCTCTCTCTCTCTATGTCAAAAATAAATTTTAAAAAATGTATTGTCTGGGTGGGCGGAGATCACAGTGTCAGGTTGTCAGAATCTAGGAATTTATGACCTTGGCAAATTCCCAGAATGCATTAAACTATTGCTAGAAAGTTTTGTCTTTTACCCCTTTGCGCTCGAGGTCTTTTTCGCTTGTGCGAACCAGCCACTTGAGACGATTTCGGCCAAATTGCAGAAACATTTTACAAGTACTTTAACATCATTTATAAACAAACAAACGTATACAAATAATAAAATTTCACCAATTTATTTATTTTTATATCGAAAATGACAAAATTGGATAAATATTACACTCTCTATTAGTTTTTGTGTGATATTTTGTAAAACAATGCCCAAGATGCATCCTAGGTTTATCAGGACACGAATCACAGTAATACGTTACTTCCCGCCTATCTCCAGGTGTGTTACGGTCACAGCAAACCTTGCAGTCCCTTTTTGGTCCTTGTAGTACTATGTGAAGCTTCCCATTTAGTCAGATTTCATTGGAATGGAACATAGACGCTTGCTCACGATGCGGGCGATATGATCGTCTCAATTGCTCAACAAGTGTTTTTAGAAATCGCAAATGGCTGTGGCTTTTCCCCTTTTTTGGTCTTTTCTAGTTTATACAGAATGTAGGAATTGATCAGGCAAATTTCCATGCCCCCCTCCCCACAAAAGCTTACGCCACCATTTAAGCGATTTTCGCAGAAAACAATACCTTGATGCATATTGGTCCGCCCGATCAACACCACCCATATATTTTATATAATTCAAAACTATATTGGGTTTCTTGACCATTATTTCCACACCACCTCGTGTAATCCTTTTGACCATCGACATTCCTGTGTCACCCCTCGTAGTCAAACAAGTGACAATCCTCTTATCTTTCCACCCTAAAAGTAAGGTGTTACCCCATCGTTACAAGACCATGGATTTTTTCAAAAAATTTGGCTTTTTTTATTTCCTTGGGCAATTCTTTCCTGTTCGTTAAGATCATTCTGGAGATATTGCATTTCAATTTGGCTAGTTTTTGAGCTAAGACATAACTAGTATAGTAGCGATCCATGTACATATGGTGCCCCTGAGCACCTGGAGTTTTCTCCAACATTTTGTATAAGTGTATCGGAATTCTTGATGAAACAGGTAAATCGGGTCTGACCAAGAGCTCTGTTGAGAGTGATCCATAATATGGGAAAATGCAACAAATGTAGCCAGTCTTCGAGTCAGCTAGAGTATAAACTCTGATACCCCATTTTGTCGGTTTCTTAGGATTGTATGTTATGATTTGACACTTCAAATCAGCCGGGCGCTGTATTGGCGCCGCTCAAGTTGCTGCTTCAAATCAGCCTGGCCCCGCAGCGGCGCCACTCGAGTTATAAGAGCTACAATCGCTTCAAAGTCCATGGGACACGGAATTCCACCCCAGACATTGTGAGCGATCGACGATCGACCAAAATTGGACTCGCGATCGACCAGTCGATCACGATCGACTTGTTGGCCACCCCTGGAATAGAGAGTTCTTTGGGAGATGTATGTGTTATTTTTGATGATGTGATAAGACCTTGAAGAGGGCATCTTCAGCTAAAGCCCTCAGTGATAAGAAGGAATCAGTCTTGTAAATTTTCTCCTTTATTTCTGAACCATCTTTTTGATGTGCTGTTGTGGTGGTGGTGGTTGTGGTTGTGGTTATTGTTGTTGTTTTACCACTCAGCTGGGAACTAAGAACGGTGATCTGATCTCCCCTTTCTCTAGGTTCCTCTCTTCCTTGTGTGCTGCTATGTCTCCACCATGTGTACTCTATAAAATGTAACTTTAAATCAACGCTACAATCATTATTT
Organism: Craseonycteris thonglongyai; assembly: GCA_004027555.1. Taxonomy (NCBI): domain Eukaryota; kingdom Metazoa; phylum Chordata; class Mammalia; order Chiroptera; family Craseonycteridae; genus Craseonycteris; species Craseonycteris thonglongyai. Next base: position 12,058 of record PVKE010041167.1, on the reverse strand, counting down.
TTTCCTAGAGAACATTACGCAACTATACAAACTGGCACTTCTACAAATTCAGAGCACTCACAGAACTAGAACTTCACTGCTGCCTGGAAATCATGTAACTTGTATCTGGTCATCAATCTTTTTCATTTTCTCAGTAATAACTAACTCTATAAGATTTTTCTAGAGAAATGATTACCCTAATCTGCATAACAAGATTCTGAGGGTGGCTTGAAGAGACAAATGGAGGCAAAACTCTCTCGAATAGCACCATCCATAAGAAATATAATTTGTCACATATTTAACTTTAAATTTTCTAGTAGCTTCATTAAAAAAAAAAAAGAATAAATTGGGATGCTGGAATGGCTCAGCAGGTTGAGCACTTGCTTTGCAGCCTTGGGGTCTGAGGATCGAATCCCAGCCCCAACCCATGTGGACTCATATGCTGAACTGGGGTGGACCCATATGCTAAATTGGGGTGTGTCCCCAGTTTAGTTCATGCTGGGGCCCATGCAGGAGGCCCCTGACCTGGTTTCTGCCCAACGCAGCCACACACCCACCTGTGGAGTGAAACTGTATGAAAAACTAATTATTTACAGCTGTGGAGATTGCTCTGGGCCCTCCCCCTTCTCTCTGTCTCTGTCTATCTCTCTTTGTCAAAAAATTGTTTTTAAATAAATAAATAAATTTTAAAAATAAGAAGAAGAAATAAGGTTAAATTTGATAATATATTTCATTTAACCTACTATATCCAATATATTATTATACCAACATGTAATCAAAATATAACAATATATACATTATATAACAAGAATGTGGCATTTTACATTAATTTTATATATTAAATCTTTGCCATCAAGGGTATATTTTCCACTTAGCACATCATAGTTGGAGATAGTCACACTTTTAATGGTTAACAGCCAGATGTGACTAGCAATTACCATTTTGAACAAAATATCTAGAATTAAGGAGGTCAGGGAATAGTGAAGTTTGGGGATGAGATGTGTTCATTACCTACTTGCTAAAATCCTCTTGAATCTTGATGGAACTTGGGTATCATGTGAGAAAACTGTGAATCAGGTATCAAAGATTTTGATTACCTGAAGAAAGAAGGTGGTTAGAACAATCAGGCATGCCTCCCGGTCATTTAGAGGGTTATTGAAAAGGAACTTCGTCTCTAACTATAGAGTTTATCTTCATAATATTTTTATCAATAAAAGATTCTGAGTACATACAGGGAATTATTTTCACAGTTTTTTCAAGGTTTTATTTTGGGCCTAAAGATTACAACAGTCCTTTCATCTAGCCCTAATCACTTTAAAGTTATAAATTTACATTTTGTTATAAAGAAAACATGGTAGTAAAACTTCAGATTTTAATTTTTTAAAATACTCTCCAAGCATTTCCACATATGAGGGTACCTGGAGAGTTATGCCATTGTTGTCAACACAAAAACCTCATGGGAAGGATGACTGTGGAGACACGCGTATCTAGTGAATAAGAGTAGCTTCATCTTCTGTATTTGTCTACCATCGAGCAGTGTGTTGCCATTTTTTTTGTGGGGGAGGGGGAGAAAATATTACATGGTCAAGTGTGTTTAAAATTGGTTTTTTAATATATGATTACATACATTTATTATTTTCCATAGAAAAGCAATAACCTAAATTCTTTCAGGACAGAACTTCAATTGACTCTGGAAAATGAAAATGAATTTCCACTTCCTCACGACTACAAGTATAATGCTATATTTTTTTAAATGTCTTGACCGTGCTGTCAAGTGTGGGTTGCCTCCAAAAATAGATTTCAATGTATTTGACTGAATGTCACATACATGGGTTTTCAGGTCTATGTTGTTCATCATTGTCTCTGATGCCAATAATCAGTTGTTCTTGGCTATGTGACGAAAAAGTGAACTAAAAGTTTCCAAAACCTTTTTTTTTTTTTTTTAGACGACTGCACCCACGGATTAACTCCATTTAAGAGGGCATACTGATTCTCAAAAGAAAAACAGGCCTACTGAAATTCTGCTCTCTTTCTCAAAATTCAATTATTGCTAAACTACTTCATTGCCTACTGACACCAGAATGAAGACAAAGCAAAAGCAAAACAAAAACAATAAACATTAAGACAGATTTGGGGGACATCTAGCAATTACTGGCTTCTGGCTGTGTGCTAGTACGTTATGGTAAATATAAACTATTATTTCCTACTGCTGGTATTTCATGTTATGGTATTATATCTGTGTTTAGCCAGAAAATGCCAGATGGCATTGAGAAAACAATTGCTCACTATGCAAGAACAATGACATATACGTTACACATAAGCTGACAAAGTTCCAGCTGTTACAAAGGAGCCAAAAATTCTCATAACCACTTTTGTCAGGCTTTTGAAATTAACAGAGTACAGATCCCTTGGAATATTCTTTGGAGACTCTTCTCTAAGAAGGATAAACATATACCGTTCATTATGTAACTGTAGAGGCAACTTGAAACTTTTCTGCTACCCACCTCCAAGCCTAGAAGACAATTTCAAAATCTCCTTTTTAAGGTCACCAGCTATTGGGTTCTGATTACACTGTCCTTTCCTGATAATATGGTAGAAGATAACTTTTTCACACCACTTCATGATGATGACATAACCAGTAGAACAATTACCCAAGAAACTCAAGCATGTTATGATTTTTCAACCTCATATTTTTCACTCATTAATTGACTCTTGTTTCTTGGGAAGCATTTCTGTGTTGTTATAAAAGGCAATTTCTGTATTAGCTTGGATAAATTCAAACAACATATTTAGAAACTTTTTGAATTAAGTATTGATTAAGAATTCAACATGGTGACATAGACTAGACTAGACATTAAAAGTAATATAAATAGTTGCAGTATATACCTCATGAAGACCTCAAATAAAGAAATATTGGTCAACAACATTGACTTTTCTTAGATTGTTCCAAAGGAAAAACTATGTCACAGATATCACTTATCATCTATTGTAAATTTGATAGCAACAACCACAGGTTCAACAAATGATTTACAGCGCATAAATTATCTGTCTTATTTTGGACGATAACTTTGCCTTTACTCGAATTGAGTTTTAAGATTTTTTTCAAAGATTTCTCATCATGGTGGTACTATGACTTTATGATTTGAAACCTCTCCATACCAAATCAAACATATAGCATTGATAAATAAAATACTAGATAAAAATACATTGGAGAAGCTGGTATGGCTCAGCGGGTTGAGTGCTTGCTTTGAAGTCCCAGGGATGGAGGATTGTATCCTGGCCCCGGCCTGTGTGGACCCCTATACTGAACTGGGGTGTTCTTCCCATGAGGGAGGCCCCCAGTTCAGTTCTCACTTCCTGGTTAAGCCCTTAGTTAGAGGGGGCATGCCTCTCACGTGGCCCTGAGTGGCCCCCACCCACCTCTCTGCAATGAACAAAACTGACAACATGCAACTATGGAGCCTGCTCTGGGCCCTTCCTTCCCCTTCTCTCTGTCTCTCTCTGTCTCTCTGTGTCTCTGTCAAAAACAATAAAAAAATACATATCTGAGGAATGCTGGAATAGCTCAGTGGTTGAACACTTGCTTTGCACTCATGAGGTCTGGGGTTCGGTTTCCTACCTCACCTGTGCAAACCCATATGCTGAACCGCAGCACAACTAGAAACCACAAGGATGGCTTGGCAGTGAAGGTTCTCACCTCCCAGAAGGGAGGCCCTCAGTTTGGCTCCTGCTCTGAGTGGCCCCACATCCACCTATGTGGATGAAGCCATGTCACAACTAATGTTGTACCACTATGGAGACTGCTCTGGGGCCTCCCCACTTCTTTCTCTTTCTCTCACAACATCTCTCAAAACAATAAAATATGTCTTTCAAAAAAAGACACACAGCTGTATTTTAGGCTAAAATTTCTGTGAACCAGAACTAAGCTGCAGGGACGAAAAGCCATGGTTCTGATGGACCAGGTCTACAAGAGGCTAGGAGTTAATTACTACAGGGTAACGAGGACAAAAAGCAACCTATACAGGTTAAGGAACTAGAACCAAGTTTATGATAGAAAACATGGGGCTGGGGTAGAACTTTTCTACCCTTAAGAGGTGAAAAATACTTCAATGGCTTCCTGGGCTTTTGAAAGCTATTGGAGAGAGCAGAAGCTAAACAAGCAACTCCCAGGCTAACCATCTGTTGATTCAATGACGAAGTTCGCGATTTCCCCAATGTTGCCTTAAGATAGACCCACCAGTGGGCACAAAAGGGGATGTGGAGGAGAGAATGGCAAGTAATTTCCATCTATTATAAGCCCAAATGTAAATCTTCCAATCACATACAGAAAATGTAACATTAAGAAAGAGAAACAATAAAATCAATGAGAAGTTATATTCACTCTAGGAAAAATGCAAATATAGAATTTTAAAATGACTTAAATGTATGTTAACAATCATCAAACAGGTAAAGAAAAGAAAATAACCATAAAAATGAATTAAAAAATACAGGTTGATATATATAATTTAAGGTCAAATGAATATAAAAAATGACCAGTTAGCAATTCTTGAAATAAAAAAAAAAAATACAGCCATCAGATTGAAGAGCTCAGTAGATAGGAATTCTAGACTGGACCTAATACAGCAAAAAAAAAAAAAGTGATAGTTCTTAACATTCAGCCAAAATAAAGCACAGAGAGATTAGGGGGAAAAAATAGCAAGAAAATTTAAGAAATGTTGGTTAGAGGGAAAGGCTCCAGGATAGTTTTAATAAAAGTTCCAGAAGTAGAAAATAAAGGAAATTGTGAAGAAATTGTCAAAGAGAGAATGGCTGACAATATCCAGAACTAGAAGAAAAAAATAAATAAATAAAAATGTTCTCAGGCTGACATAGTACATTAAAAGCAGACTTGGATGAATAAAGTCTACACCCAGATACATCATAATGAAATGGCAAACATCAAGCATGAAGAAACAATCTTAAAAGCTACCAGAGATAAAAGACATGTGGCTTACAAAGGGTCAAATTAGACTGACAGAAGATTTCTCATATGCCAAATATATTTCTAAAGTAGTTTGAAGTCAAGTCTTTTTTTTTTTTATTTGTTTTATTTTGTTAGTGATTTTATTTTTTAGAACAGTTTAGGTTTATAACAGAATTGAAAAGGACGTACAGAGATTTCTTAAATACTTCCTGCCCCTACGTATCCATAACCTCCACCATTAGCAACATCATTCACCAGAATGGTACATTTTTTACCAAAGATGAATCTACAGTGATACATCAGGATAACCCAATGCCCATAGTTTTGTTTTTTTAGGGTACACTCTTGGTAGTTTCTTTCATGTAGTAATATGCATTTAAGGTTATTTCATATTTTTTTCATGGCTCCCTAGCTCATTTCTTTTTAGCACTAAATAATAATTCCATAGTTTGGGTCTACCACAGTTTATACATTCACCTACTGAAAAACCTTTTGGTTGTTTCCAGGTTTCACTAATTATGAATGAAGATGCTATAAACATCTGTATGGGGGATTTTGTGTACATGTAAGTTCTCAATTGCTTTGGGAAAATATCAAGAAATATTATTGTTGGATATGGTAAGAGGATGTTTAGTTTTGTAAGAAACTATCAAACTCATTCAAAGTGGTTGTGCCATTTTGCATTCCCATCAGCCATGTAGGAGAGTTCCTGCTGCTCCACAGCTCTGTCAGCCTCAGATGTCAGTGTTTAGGATTTAGGCTCTTTTAATAAGAGCATAGTGGTATCTCATTGTTTTCATTTGCATTTCCCTGCTTACATATGATGTGGAGCATCTTCTCATATGCTTATTTGCCAGTTGTATATCTTCTTTTATGAGGTATCTCTTAAGATCTTAGGCCCACTTTTTAAATTGAATTGTTTATTTTCTTATTGTTGAGTTTTAAGAATTCTTTGTATAGTTTGGATAACAGTTATTTATCAGATGTGTTTTTGCAAATATTTTTCTCCTAGGCCCAGTCTGTCTGTTCATTCCACTAACAATGTTTTTCAAAGAGCAGAATTTTTTTAATTTTGGTGAAGTCCAACTCATTACTCATTTTTTTATGGATCATATCTTTGGTGTTGCATCTAAAAAGGCATCACCATACCCAAAGTAATCTAGATTTTCTCCTAGAGTATTGCATTTTACATTATATCTATAATCCATTTTGAGTTGATTTTTATAAAAGGTGTAAGGTCTGTGTCTAGATTCTCCTCCCCACTCCTTTTCATATTAATATCCAGTTGTTCCAGCACCATTTCTTGAGGAGACTATATTTGCTTCATTGTATTACCTCTGTTCTTGTATCAAAGATAAGTTAATATGTTTATGAACGTTGATTTTGGGATTCTCTGTTCTGTTCCATTGATCATCTGTCTATTCTTTGGCAAATATCACACTATCTTGACTACAGTATCTTTACAGTAAACATTGAAACTGAATAGCTTTATTTCTCTAATTTTGTTATTTTCCCTCAATATTATGATGGTTATTCTGGGTATTTTGACTCTCCTTACAAATTTTAAAATCATTTATTATTATTTTATCAACATCCATAAAATAACTTGCTTGGATTTTGATTGAGATTGTATTGAACGTGTGGATCAATTTGGAAAACACTGATCTCTTGAATATATTGAGTCTTCTCATTCATGAACATAGAATATGTTTCCATTTATTTAGTTTTACTTTGATTTTGTTTATCAGTTTTTTTTCCTCACATAGACCTTGTACATATTTTGTCAGCTTTATACCTAAGTCTTTAATTTCTTTGGATGCTATTATAAATTGTATTATGAGAGTATTTTCCAGCTTTATGGAGATATAGTTGACTTACAACATTGTGGAAGTTAAAGGTATACAATATATTTATTTGATATGTTTACATATATAAAATGATTGCCACCATAGCATTAGATACTACCTCTATCTTGTCACATAATTATTATATTATTTGTATTTTTGTGGTGAGAGCATTTAAGATTTGCTATCTTAGTAACTTTCAAATACATAATGCAGTATTATTAGCTATAACCACCATGCTGTACATTATAACCCCAGAACTTATTAATCTTATAGTTGGAAGTTTATACTCTTTAACCATTATCTCCTCATTTCCCTCACCCCATAGTCCCTGGTAACTACCACTCTACTCTCTGTTTCTCTGAGTTTGACTTTTACAGATTCCATATATAAATGATATCATACAGGATTTGTCTTTCTCTGTCTGACTTATTTCACTTCGTATAATGCCCTCAAGGTTCATCCAAGTTGTCGGAATGGCAGGATTTTCTTTTTTCTCATGGCTGAATTTGTGTGTGTATGTGTGTGTATATGTGTGTGTGTGTGTATATATATATATATATATATATAATATATATGAATGTATTGTTATATATTATATTGAATTGTTTATTTTCAATACTATATATATAAAACATTATATATTATTCATATACACATAACATATTCATCTATTTATATCTATCTATTTATCTATCATCTAAATCAAACACATCTTCTTTATTCACTCATCTGTTAATGGATCCTTACATTATTTCCATATCTTGGTTACTGTGAGTTATGCTGCAATGAGTTTGAGGGGTACAAATACCTTAAGACCCTGTTTTAATTTCCTTTTGATGTAAGCAGTACTCTGGATTATATGATAATTCTATTTCTGTGTTCTTAATTTTAGTTTTCACTTCCATATTTTTGTTATATAGGAGAGTGATTGACTTTAGTATATTAATCTTGTTATCCTGCAACCTTGCTGTAATTGTTTATTATAATAGTTCCAGGAAGATATTTTTGGTAGAAATTTTTGAATTTTTTACATAATCATGTCATTTGTAAACAAAGAAAATTTTATGTTTTCCTTTCCAATTTGTTTACTTTTTATTCCCTTTTCTTGTTTACAACATTAGCAAGAACATCCAAAATGATGTTGAAAAGAAGTGGTGAGAGGAGACATTTTTGTCTTATCCCTGATTGTAGAGAAAAGCTTCAAATTTCCCACTATTAAATGTAATGTTAGCTGTAAGGTTTTTTTTTTAATAGATTTTTCTTTATTAAGTTGAGAAAGTTTCTCTCTATTCCCAGTTTACTGAGATATTGCTTCTTCTTTTTCTATATCATGAATGGGTGTTGGATTTTATGAAATACTTTTTTTGCAATATGTCTTTTGATATGATCAAGTAATATTTTTGTCAGTCCAGTGATTTTTAAATGGGTTTTGATTATTGAGCCAGACTTGCATACCTAGGATGAATCCCACTTGGTTGTGGTATATAATTTTTTTATACTTCTTTTGGATTCAATTTGCTAATAATTCATTGAGGCTATTTGGCATCTATGTTCTTGAGAGATACAAGATTGGTCTGCAGTTTTTTTCCTTGTAATATCTTTGTCTGATTTTGACATCATGGTAATACTGGCTTTGTAGGAGTTAGGAAGTATGACTTCTGCTTCTGTCTTTTGAAAGTGATTGTAAAGAAGTGATATAATTTCTTTTTTGAATATTTGTAAAGAAATGATATAATTTTTTTCTTGAATATTTGGTAGAATTCACCAGTGAACCCATCTGGGCCTGCTGCTATTTTCAAAGGCTCTTAATTATTGGTTCAGTTTCTAATAGATATAGGTCTATTCAGAACATCTATTTTTTCTTGTGTGAGTTTTTGTCTTTTAAGAATTGTATCTTTTAAAGAATTAATTAATTTCATCTAGGTTATCAAATTTGTGGGCATAGAGTTGTTCATAGGATTCTTTTATTAACCTCTAGATACCAATGGGGTTTGTAGTGAAGCCCTTCCTTCATTTCTGATACTAGTAATTTGTGTCTTCTCTATTTTCTTTTTAGCCTGGCTAGAGGCTTATCAATTCCACTGACCTTTTTTAAGAATGTTTTAGTTTCACTGATTTTCTTTATTGATTTTCTGTTTTCAATTTTATTGATTTCTGCTCTAATTTTTTATAGTTGGAATTTATCTTTATTTTAATCTTACTTTAATTTTTATGATAGTGAATTTATCTAATTATTCTGATTACTTTGGATATAACTTGTTCTTCTTTTCCAGTTTCCTAAACTGGAAATTTAAAATATTGTTTTTTGGTCTTTCTTCTTTTCTAATATATACATTATCTGCTATAAACCTTTCTCTAAGCACTGTATTCACTACATCTTACAAATTTTGATAAGTTTTGTTTTCATTTTCATTTAATTTTTTAAAAGATTTATTTTATTGTTTTTGACAGAGAGAGACAGAGAGAGAGGGGAGGGGCCAGAGCAGTCTCCATAGTTGAACTTCATCAGTTTTTGACATGGTTTTGTTCCACACAGGTGGGCGGGGCCTCACAGGGTGAGAACTGAGCTGGGGGCCTCCAGCATGGGAGGCACACCACTCAAGCCAAGGGCCGAACCAGGGGGAAAGAACTGAACTGGGGGCCTTCTGCATGGGAAGCACACCCCAGTTCAGCATATGGGTAGACAGGCTGGGGCCAGGATTACATCCTTGGTCCCCAGGGCTGCAAAGTGAGCGCTTAACCTGCTGAGCCATCCTGGCTTCCCCTAATTTAGTTTTAAAAAACTTATCTTGAGATTTGTTTTTTTAACCCATGTGTTATTTAAAAGTATGTTGTTTAGTCTCTGTGTACGTTGGCATTTTTCAGTTATCTTCTTGTTATCGATTTGTAGCTTAATTCCATTGTGGTCTTAGATAAAATATTACATTATATGACTTCTATTATTTTTAAATCATATTTATTAGGGTGTATTTTTTGGCCCAGAATGAGGTTTGTCTTGGTGAATGTCCCAGGTGAGATTGAGACTAATGTGTATTCTCCTATTGTGGAATAAAGTAATCCATAGATCTCAATTACAACCAGTTGATTGATAGTATTATTTAGTTTAACCCGTCCTTACTGATTTTCTTTTTGCCGGCTCTGTTCAATTCTTAGAGGAGGGTGTTGAAATCTTAAATAATGATAGTGAATTTATCTAATTTTTCTTGCAGTTCAATCAGTTTTTGTGTTACATAGTTTGAGGGTCTATTGTTAGGTACACTAAGAAATATGTCTTCTTTGAAAATTAAGTCCTTTATTTATTTGCCATGCCCTTCTCTATCCTTGATAACTTTCCTTAGTTTGAGAACTGCTCTATCTGAAGTTAATATAGCTCTTCCTGCTTTATTTTGATTAGTGTTAGCATGGTATATTGTTCTTTATTCATTTACTGCTAATCTCTATGTAGACAACATGGAATTGAATCATGTTTTTTTGATATACTTTAAGAATGTCTTATTTAACTGATACATTTAGATCATTGAAGAGATTATTGATACAGTTGGGTTAATGCCTACCATATTCATTGTTCATTTTTATTTGCTGTCTTGTTCTTTGGTCCTATGTTAGTCTTCTACTCTTTTTTTCTGCCTTTTATGGTTTTAATTAAACATTTTATATGAATTTTTTTCTCTTCTTTCTTTGCTTATCAGTTATACTTTATTTAAAAAACATTTTTTTTAGTTGTTACCCTAGAGTTTGCAATATACATTTACAACTAATCCAAATGCACTTGCGGGGGAGGGGAGGATGGGCAACAAGTACATGATGATGGAAAGAGAACTGACTCTGGGTGGTGAGCACATAATGCAACACATAGACGATGTAATATAGAATTGTACACCCAGAACCTATGTAATTTTTACCAACCAATGTGACCCCAATAAATTTACCAAAAATAAATAAATAAATAAATAAATAAATATAATAAAATAATAATTTGATGAGAAATTTGAAAAAAAAATTACTATGCCACTTTCTAATTCTTTCTTCCTGTCTTTACTATCCTTATGCTCATTTATTTTCCTATAATATATAGATAAGCATACATAACATCTATATATCACATACATAAACATATATAATAAATGCATTATTGCTATTATTATTTTAAGGAAACTATTATTTGTTAGATCAATTAAGATGAGCTTGGGTGTGTTCAGGGTGGTATGGCCATAGACTAGATCAATTAAGAATAGGAAAAATCTTTACAATTATTTTACCTTCACTTATTTCTTCTTTGATGTGTTCCTTTCTTTATGTAGATACAAATTTCTTAACTGCATTATTTTTTTCTTCCTAAAAAAAAACTTCTTTTAATATTTCTTGGAAAGCAGGTCTGCTGGTGGCAAATTTTCTATTTTGTGGGGTGGGGGTCTGTGAAATTCTTTATCTCTCCTTCACCATTAAAGGATAATTTCACACAGTACAGAGTTCTAGTTGATTTTATTTTTATCTTCCCTCAGTGCTTTAAATATTTTACTTTACTCCTCTTGCTTGTCTGGTTTCTAAGAAGTCAAGTATAAGTCTCATCTTTGTTCTACACATAACATGATAAGGTGTTTATTTCCCTTGGTATCTTTTCAGTATTTTTTTTTTTTGTCTTTGATTTTCTGTATTTTAAAAATGATACAACAAAGTGTAGGATTTCTTTTGGCATTTATCCTCTCTGGTGTTCTCTGAGCTTCCCAGATGTATGCTTTAGTGTCTGACATTAATTTGGAGAAATTCTCAGTCATGATGTTTCAAAGTTTGTCTTCTGTTCTCTCTCTTTCTTCTCCCTCTGATATTCACTTTATATATACACTGGCTGTCTGGAAAAAATCTAGCCATTGTCAATATAATGAGAACGGTTACATGGGTGGATACTTTCTGGACAGTTCTCGTACACACCTTTTGTAGTTGTCCCAGTCTTTGAATACCTGTATTCTAGTATGCTTTGTTCAGTTTTTGTTCTTTCTTGCTTTTTGGTTTTCAAGGATTCTATTAACATATCCTTTAGCCCATATTCTTTACTCAGCCATAACCAGTCTACAAATGAGCCCATCAAAAGCATTCTTTATTTCTGCTACAGTGTTTTTGATCTTTAGCATCTTTTTTTTGGTTCTCGGAATTTCCATCTCTCTGTTTACATTGCCCTTCTGTTTTTGCATCTACTTTATGCATCAGAGTCCTTTGCATACTAACCATAGTTATCTTAAAGTCCCTATCTGATAATTCCAACATCCCTGGG
>PVKE010041166.1:0-14288 GCA_004027555.1 Craseonycteris thonglongyai | reverse complement strand
CTCCTCCCCTTCCCTCAGGCAATCATCCAGCTATTGAGTGTGTCCATAGGTCTCTGTATCTGTTACTTTCAGTTTTATATTCCTTCTAAAAATTTTTTAGAATAGCTATACATATGTAAAATAAAGTTATTTAAAATTTCTCATACATGCATTCAGTTTTTATTGAAGACATTTGTGCATATCCATCTAAGCACACAAATGTACTTATGTACACATGTACATTAAATGTACAAACATATTTGGTAAGTATATTAATGGTGTTAGTAATATCAAAAACTAAGAATAGCACCACTAAAGGCAAACTTTTGGACTAAAAATTCTGTCTTTGAAAGTCTGAGCATTTTGTTCGATTCTGTGTCTTAAGGGCATCTCTATCTGCTCCCAGCCAAGTACTCTGTCTTCCTGCTTGAGCAAGAGCAACACAATTCAGGACAGCCAGCAACAAAAGATGGTGGTGCCGCACCATGTGACGGAGACTAAAGATTTAGCATTTATTGGGTTCCTGGCATAGAATAAGCAGTGATATAAATCACAAGCTCTGGGAAAATAAACTGCAAATGCATAGTCAATAAGTAAGTAAATTCTTTATTATTATTGATGGATACACTGAAAAATACAAAAGAAGCAAGAATGGAAGAAAACTACTACACAACAGGGTATGTCTCAGATATTCACAGTTTCAACTATTGGTGAATGATCCTATAGAACATGTGTTCATATCCAGTTGTGTAAGGAATTTTGATCAGAATGCGAGGCTGGTGTGAGGGATGCCTTGGCCAGGGACAAGTTGCACTCAGAAGAGCTTTTGTAGGGGGCGCCTATGGGGCAGTGCAACCTCAACATTTCCTGGTCCTGCTTTCAAGTACACAATAGTTTTCAGAACTGATCGAAACACTGTTGTGTAAAGTGACCTCTGAAGGAAGCCAATTGCTGATTCTCATGAAGAAAATTAAGAAAAAGTGAAGCAGATTTTGAAATTAGATGCATCTCAGCAAATGGAAGTTTTGGATAAATTTGGTGACGGCTCAGACAAGAAATGAGTACACCATATGCTCCATATGAGAACCAAGACAGAGTGATGCTTAAATATGTTTCAGCCAGTGCTTCATTCAGAATTCATGTTAATAGCGTTATAAATTACTTTAGTTCTGTTTCTATAGAATCATTAGGGGTCTGCAGGGATCATTTAAATATTTCAGTAATACTTTACTGCTTTTTATGAGGAATTTTATATATTATAGTGATATGGAGGGATTTGAGAAGGTCTTGGGACATATGCCTCATTAATGTCGCAGTCTTAGTGCTTAGAGACTTCCTTTGATCCTATAATTTCTTGTTAGTTCTTTGATAATTGCTAAAATTCAGCATATTATAAAACTCTTTTTCAAGAGGCAGACTTTTCTTACAAGATATTGTTAAATTTGACAGTATGATGACTAGGAACTTAGGGCTTAAGATGCCTTATGAAGTGCATCTTTCCAGCTCCATATGCTAGCATGAGCCGTGGTGAAAGTTATACCCCCAGTGGCCACAAATTTTTGTTGCTTGGTCATTACTTGACTCATTCTTAAAAACGATGGCAGACATTATGGGATTTCTAACGTGCATATTATATGGTCTGTGGTGATAAGTAGCTTATAGTCTAGGAGGGAAGCAAAGGTGACAAGTACTTATAGCACAGGATGATATGGGGTGGGGGGAGGCAGAACACACAGCACAATAAGAAGAACATGGGACTGGAACCAGTGATCCCTCCGTTTTCCTGGATTTGTCACTTACAGCAATGTGACAGAGCAAACTGCTGCAGAACGCCGAGAAAGAAAAGGTCACTTTGGGCAACAGAGATCAGTAGAGATATTTGTATCTGTCCCTGGAGGGAAACCAGTGTCACAGACACAGCGTGAATAAAGGTGTCTGGGGCCGGGGGACGCCTAGTGTATAATGAGGGGAAGCAGAGTGTGTGAGCAATCTAACAGGGAGAGTCTGTGGAGGGTTGGGAGGAAACTGGACCAAAGCTGTAGGTTTTTAAAGAAAGACAGAAAAAGCCTGTCTCTGATAAGCCTCTGGAGAGGGTACTTCCTCTGTTTCTCATCATGCAATCCTTTGCAAGCAACATGCAGAGGAAGCTTTCCTGTCAACTTTTGTAGAGGCCACTTCCTAAATTCACTTAGAAGATGCTTCCTAACAAGGAAGAAGAGCCTCCCCTCTTCTTTCCAGGGTTGTTGTTTATCTTATCAAACTCAGCTCATCAAATTTCCAGCTTAGTTGTTCTCGATAATGGCTGTGCATCACAATATCTATCTATCTATCTATCTATCTATCTATCTATCTATCTATCTATCTATCTATCTATCTTTAGAAACAAGATAAAAACGAACCAGAAAAGGGAGGAAAAAGTGCTCAGACAGATGGAAAATAAAGAAACGAACCAGAAAAGTCAACTCTAAAAAAGACAGGAAATCATGTCAAGAAGAATCTGTAAGGAAAATCAAATTCTGTGCTGAAGATGAAAAGGCATAACATTACAAAAATGTTATTGGTGACATTTCTGATAATGTTTTGAGAAGTGAGACAAAAGTCAGACAGAGGAATTTGGAGGGCATGAATGGTGAAACAAAGAGTTTTCTAGATGACCGGCAATGAAGTGATAAAGAAAAATGGACAGGTGTATTGAGAGGGTGGTATAATTGGAATAAGGTTTATTTCAGGATTTTTATCATACATGTAGGAGAGTGGAAAGGGGCCAGGAAGATAGAGATATGAAAACTATAAAAAATGGGGTAACAAGTAGAACAGCAGAGAAGTAGACTAGGCTGAGATTAAGGACATGAGCAAAGAGGCTTGTCTTGGAAAGGCGGAGGAAGCCTTCCATCTGACACTGAAGTTAAAGGACAGTGCTGACTAGAAAGAAATATTCCCAGGGGAGTCAGAGCAATGAGGAAGCAGAAATCCTCCTCAGGATTCCCCTGAATAGCTGCTGGTGTGCTGCCTGTCCAAAAAAGAACTTCCGATTGCCTGTGCTGTGATCACCACAGCCAGGCCCAAGTCTGCTCTATAATCCACTCATTCAGGTAGGTCTCCCTGGACAGACCCCTCCCTCCTGTCTCCTACTGCTCTAAAACAGGGGTCTCCAAACTGCAGCCCGCAGGCTGGATGTGGCCTGTGAGGCCCTCTCATTAAGCCCCTGGAGACCTTTTTATCTATGGAAAAAAATTAAGGAAATTTATGTGTATCCTGCCAAGATCAGACACTTACTTTTTCTACTTCTGTTCACAGTCAATGAGATGATAAAACTGCTGTTTGATAGTAATGCGGCCCTTGGGCTGAAAAGTTTTGAAACCCCTGCTCTAAGAGAAGGCGGATTTTCGAAGGACAACTTAGTTGAGGGACCAACTCGTAGGTCTTCTGCTAAGAAACTACTAAAGCAGGTCTAAATGGAAGAATCATGACTGAACACATTTTTTGAAATTGGTTTCTATCTAAGAAGAGTGCCCCAAATGGAACTAACAAGAAGCCAAGTAGGATTTGAGAGGCACCGTATTGCCAGAGAACTCTTAAGTATGACAGAATGGCATGAGATTGCTGAATAGCTAAGCACCACTTAACTGTGTCAACAGCCTGGGCTGTGTCAACACTGAGCAAGAGCTCTCCCTCAGCTGCAGGAGCAGAACCTGTGGCAGCCCGACTGGCTAAACCAAGGGCTTGGTTAACTTCCTGGGAAGTAAGTTACCACACTAAACCTACAGACAGAATGTGGTCTCTGCTTAGTCCCATTGGCAGCCCTTTCTCCATTGCCTCCTCATCTTCTAAGTTGGTGATTCTTTCATTATTGTTTATTAAGTATGTCACCCATGTCAGTTTTCTAGATGAATTAGCAGGACATCATCATCCTGTTATTTTGACCTACCATTTTAACCTCAAAGATATTTTGACAGAGACACTGGGAAAATTAAATTTGGTAGAAATAACCTGAACACAATAAAGGCAAAAAGGGAACAATGTGTAAGATTAAACCTTTACACCTGGTGGGCATTATTTAAAATGGTGCAAATCGATTGTGGGAAATTAGGAAGTTGCCAGAATAAGGCAACACCTCATTAAGCCAACTTGTATCTCTTTGAGTTTCCCAGAGAACAGAGCAAGCATGAGGCTTCGTTAACCTTGGGGAAGAAGAGGAGCTGAGGTCTCAGCAGATCTGACGTTAATACAGCAGATTCCTGGCCACTGAAGAGGGCTTAGTCTTAGTCACATACACCAGTGGTGCTCCAGTCATGCAAAATGAGCACAGCTGCCAATATTTCCTCTGTGAGGCTACCTTTGGGGAAGGCTGGAGGCTGGCGCACAGGTAGGATAAATTGTGCCAAGTATTCCTATTTTGGAGGGAACCGACCTTCTCCCAATTGCACCTAGAGAGTCTTAGCCCCCAGTCTCATACTCTTCCCAGTGGATGTGTTCAGGTATGTGTGATCACTAGCTCACAAAATCACCATGTGGTCCACAACCTTCCAGCTCAACACAACTCAGGAGAAACTCAAATCCTGACCTGTTCTGGTGTGACAACACCTGCATTACAGGAAAGTCAAAGAAGAGCTAAGATGGAGAAATGAAAATCATAAAAGATGGGGAAGCAAGTAAGACAGTAAAGAAATGGACAAGGCTGGATATCAGCACATGAGCAGAGAGATTTGTTGGGACAAGAGGACCCGTTTCATGGACTCAGTGACTTGTGGTATGGAGGTCATGCTGAAGCGGTAGCGATGACTAAGGAAGAGCTAATGAAAGATGTAGAGGAGAAAGTTAATTTAAATGTAATGAGTATTGTCAAGGAGATGCAATTAGAAAGTAAAAATAATAATTACTTAACTGGACAATAATGATTTTCCAAGTTCTAAAATCAAATAAAAGAATTGAAAAAAAGAGAGTAGCCACTACTGAGAACTGAATTAGTTGTCTAGATAATAAAATGAAAGGAGAAAAAAAGAAAGAAAAAAAGAAAATTAGTAATAAAATAAGAGATTTATAGAAAAAAGCTAGTTGACATAACATGTAAAGAAGATGAGTTCTGGGTGGGGAAAATAATTAAGCTTGCAATAGATGAGATAATCAAGGAAATAATAGAATGAATAGTTCTTGCATTGAAGAAATACGTGTGCCTTCTAACTAAATGGGTTCACTAAGATTCAGAAAGAATTAATGTTACAAAAAGCCACATACCTAGACATAGTCAGGGGAAATGTCTGACCTCCAATGCTAATGAAAAATTCTTTCTTCTACCAAGAACAAAAAATAGCTTTCTTCCAAAAGAAAGATGATCTGACTATACTATTAAAACAAGAGATTCAAGCCAATATATTAGTCAAATGTTTAAAAAAAAAGAACAGTGGTTTATAACATACAAAGATTCAAAACTATGCCACACATGTACTGATAACTTATCTGCAGAAAATACTCAAGGAAGTACTCCTAACTTCATGTGAATCCAATCAGAAACAATTTTCTTCTTTTCAAGAAGAGGAAGAAGAATAGTACAATAAAGAGTATTAAGCAATTTTTTAAATTTATATGATGACAATTCTATAACCAAGACTTGTAATAGAAGTTATAAGACATGGTTCTTAAAATTAAAAAATATATTAGTTGCAGGTTTTAATGAAGCTTTTATTATAGATATAGATATAGATAGATCGATATACAAAGAAATATACACATTTTTTCAAATATATAATATATATGTATATGTATATATGTGTGGATGCATTTATTCAAGTATATAATATATATGCATATGTATATGTGTGTGTGTGCCTATTTCTGTATATATCTATCTATAAAAAAAGCTTCATTAGGGGAAGCCAGGATGGCTCAGTGGGTTAGGCGCTCACTTTGCAGCTCCAGGGACCGAGGATCAAATCCCAGCTCCGGCCCGTGCAGACCCATATGCTGAGCTGGGGAGTACCCCCAGTTCAGTTCTCACCAGGGCAAGACCCTGGCCCAGTTCCTGCCCTGTGCAGCCCCACGCCCACCTGTGGAATGAAACATGTGGAAAAACCAATGATGTGCAACTATGGAGATTGTTCTGGGCCCTCCCCTTCTCTCTGTCTCTGACTGTATCTCTCTCTCTCTCTCTGTCAAATAAAATAAAATAAAATAAATCTTAAAAAAAAAAAAGCTTCATTAAAACCTGTAACTAAAATTTTTCAACTACTCAGGCAAAACCCAAGAATAGTGGAGGGAAGAAAGCAGAAGCAGGAAGAAAGGGAGGAATCTAAAAGTCCCTAAAAGTAGTAGAGGGAGGAGGGGTTCAGGGGTAAAATGGGCAAGGAGGCTGTTTCAGAAGAGCCATCATCAATATTGAACTTGATATACTAATTGAGAAATATTGTTTTACATATCACTGTGAACAGAATAAGAGTTCCAAATTGAGTACAGAAAAAATAATAAAACTGGGGAAAAAAACAACAAAATAAACTAATAGTAAGCACAAAATAATTCAAACTAATCAAATAGATCTATTACCACTGCAAATTGAATTAGGGTGAATATATTACCAAAATAAAACATTCCAGTTTGGTTAAAATAATAAGATAAAATAGCTAAATTTAAAAAAGAATGCAGGAATGGCAATTTAATGTTAAGAGTGAAAATCTAGATTAAAAGCATTACTGAAGATAAGGAGTGGTATTATATAATAATAGGTATAATTCCCAAAGCAATATGCATTATATGTTTTAGATAGCAAACAAGATAAGGCATATAACATAGCTTCAAGGCTTAAGATTTCACATGAGGGGAAGCCGGGATGGCTCAGTGGGTTGGGCGCTCACTTTGTAGCGCCGGGGACCGAGGATCGAATCCCGTGGGGAACCACGTGGCTGAACTGGGAGCTCCCCCAGTTCAGTTCTCTCTCTGTCTCTGTATCTCTCTGTATCTCTCTCTCTGTCATAAATAAATAAAAATATATTAAAAAAAAAAAAAGATTTCACATGACACTAAAACTCTATGAAACAAATGGGAAAATGATAATAGAGATTTTAACACCTCTCAATGAAAACACAATAATAAAGCTTTTCACACATCTTTAGATTTTGACCAATCAGCCAAAAGTAAGCAAGAATGTAGATAATTTGAATGATACAAATAACAAGCTTAATTTAATAGATAATTGTAAAATTATGCAACATACATACATATATTTTCCTCATATACCCACGTGAATACACTGGACATAAAACTGGCCACAAGAAAAACACCTCAATAGTTTCCCCCAAGTGGTTTCATTCACTATATTCTTGGACTAGAATCCAAGAAATCTATGCATTAACTACCAAGAGATGACCTACCACACTCTTTCATCGACTACCGATATGAGGAGTGGTCAAGAACTTCATGGAATTGGGCATTCCAGGATAGCTCAACAGGTTGAGCCCTTGCCTGCAACTGTGAGTTTTAGGAATCAAATCCCAGCCTCAGCCCATGTAAACCCACATGCTTAACTCAGGCACAACTGGTAACCACCAGGATGGTGGTGAAGTTTCTTGCCTCCCAAGCGAGAGACCCCCAGTTTGGTTCTACCTTGTGTGACCACACATTCACCTGTGTGGAACGAAACTATGTCAAAAAACTTATGATGTACAACTATGGTGACTACTCTGGGTCCCCTCCCCCATCTCTCTGTCTCTCTTTCTGCTCTGTTTCTGTCTCTGACTATCTCTCACCTTCTCTCAAACAATAAATAAATCTTAAAAATAAATTTATAAAATGAAGTGAAAGAAGAGCAAAAAAGAACTATTTACTATTTTTCCTTTTCAATATATTCACCCTTAACCTTAAACTTTTCATTTTTCAATAAATTTACATATACCCTCAAAAAAATGTTTTAATTTTGCCCTCAAATTGTAGCTTTAACCTCTTTGTTGTCTATAAATTTATTTCCTCAAAGCTGTTTGTTTGTTTTTTTTCCACATTTGGGAACAAGTAATCAGCTGGAGCCAGGTCTGGACTGTAGAAAGGGTGATTTAACGTTTGGGAGCCACAGTTATGAAGACTAGTCAATGAAACATTGTCCTTGTGCACAGGCACATTGTTAGCAAAAGCAGTACCCTTTTGGTCCACTTTCCTCTTCTTTTCTCCTTCACAGATTCTTTTAACTGTTTCAGCAGATTTGAATAGTGCTCTCCAGTTAATGTGACACCCTTATTTTTATAATCAATCAGCAGGATACCCTCTGCATCTTAAAAAACAGTAGCCATGATTTTTCCATCAGATTGTGACATTTTGAACTTCTTAAAGGGTGAGGTGCCCTTTTCAGGCCACTTCATGGGCCCCTACTTTGACTCAGGTTGATAATGGTGAGCCCTAGTTTTATCTCCAGTGAAACTCTGGCTTAAGATTTCATCTTCATTGTCTCTGCAGAAGTCCCCAAACTGTCATAAACATTTGATGTGTTGTTTTGTTTGAAGTGGTGTGAGTGTTCTCAGTGTACATCTTGCATTTTTTTTAAAATAAATTTATTGGGGTGGGTGACATTGGTTAGTAAGTTACATAGGTTCCAGGTGAACTATTCTACAATGCATCATTTATATGTTCCATCATGAGTTCACCACTCAGTATCAGTTTATTTTTTCCCATCACTATATACTAGAATTCCCCCTCCCCTTTCTCCTACACCATTTTCCCATTACCCTCTGGTAGACACCAAACTATAGTCTGGGTCCATAAATTTTTTTATTTTTTCTGTTTTGATTGTTCATTTATTCTGTTCTTTAGATTCCACATGTAAGTGAGATCATATGGTATTTGTCTTTCTGTCTGACTTTTTTTGCTTAGTCTGATATCTTTTAGTTCCATCATATTGTTGCAAACAATCTGATGGCCAAGAGGCCACATGAAAAGATGCTCAACATCACTAATCACCAGAGAAATGCAAATCAAAACCATAATGAGATACCGCTGCACTCCTGTAAGAATGCTTACTTTCAATAAATCAACCAACAAGTGTTGGTGAGAATGTGGTGAAAAGAAAACCCTGCTACACTGGTGGGATTGGAAATTGGTCCAGCCACCGTGGAAAATGGTATGGAGGTTCCTCAAAAAATTAAAAATAAAACTACCTTATGACCCAGTGATTCCACTCTTGGGTATTTATCCAAAGAGTTCCAAAACACTAATTCAAAAAACATCTGTGCACCCCTATGTTCATTGCAGCATTCTTCACAATAGATAAAATATGAAAACAACCTAAATGCTCATCAATAAGTAATTGGGTAAAGAAGCTGTGGTACATTTACACAATGGTGTATTATTGCACTAACTTTTGATACCCCTAGATGCAGATGAAGACTATTCAAAATGGTTGTAGGTGGTTCTCCAACCAATTCTGCAAGCTGGTTTTTTATTTAATCTGGCATCTTCCTCTAGAAGTTTTCAAACTTTTTGACAATGTCTGAGGAAGTGAGCTCAACAGGGCATCCAGGACAGGGGTCATCTTCAATTGACTTTCTGCCTTGCTTAAAAAGACTATGTCACTTGTAAATCATGGATTTTCTAGAGCAGGGGTCTCCAAACTACAGCCCGCAGGCCGGATGCGGCCCGCAAGGCCCTATCATCCGGCCCATGGAGACCTTTTTATCTACGGAAAAAATTACGGAAATTTACGTGTATCCTGCCAAGATCAGCTGCTTACTTTTTCTACTTCTGTTCACAGTCAATGAGATGATAAAACTGCTGTTAGATAGTTAATGTGGCCCTCGGGCTGAAAAGTTTGGAGACGCCTGTTCTAGAGCAACGGTCTCATAAACCACTAACATTCATCCCAAATGGGTTGAGGTGTTTTGTTTTGTGAGAAACTTAATGATGCCCAATCAAAGTAGACTATAATTTGGCACATATACTAATAATAAGTCACACAAACTATGTGCACTAGTACTCCAACTTCTCCAATAACACCCTTTCACAAATTTCTTGACTACCCTTCGTGATCATAGGAAGTGACGATAAACAGGTGTAACAGAGAAATTGGTTCAATAGATGGAGAGGATGCTGCTCTTTTCTCCACTTTCCCCAAGTTAGCTGTACTACTATTCCCATGATTTTGCCTCATTTGGCTTAAGCTAGTTTGTCTTCCTTTTATGTATTCATCCAAAAAAGGCCCATCTAACCCAAGGTGCTCTCTACTGCTCTCTCTTTTTCTCCATGTATACATGTAGATATGTGTACTGAATTTATATAAACACTTTCAATTATGTCTTATTAAATTGAGAAGGCCCTATATTAATGCAGATATCTTCACATTTATATCTAATTCACAAGATGTGACAAGTTATTTTTCTAAGGAAATTTTCTTTTGTTCCTCAGCACGGTATAATTTAAGAAAAATATCTGAGTCTAGAATATACTTAGGGATCCATGGAATTTTCAAATTTTTAGATTCTTTCACCAAACAAAGACCATATCATTAAAGATGAAGATTTTGAATTCTCTGGCTTAGTATTTAAAGGGGTGACATTTACCCTAAGGACTTTTTAGTTTTACCTACAAAGTTAATGGTTCTTATTTCCTTTATTTCAGGAAAGATAAGCATGATGATGTTCTAAGAATGGCCAGTTTCTTGGTCAGCCATTTTCTCTCTTGATGATTCTTTCCTTGATGGAGATTGATACATCCTCTTCTGTTGCCAGTGTTCTAGCAGGGTTCACTGTGGCTGCAGAAGCAGGTCTTCCAGAGATGAAGACTAATTAACTATTCCAGTGACAAGCTGGGGTCAACTCTCCTTTCAGTGACATCAGACTGTAGTTTGACATTGGTCACAGTAGGAGCATTTATACCACAGAAACCCATGAATGCTACAAATCAGGAGTTTGCTTCCATTGAGCTTGTTTACCAACACACCACTGATTTTGGTCTCGGGTAGTTGATTTGATAGAGTTTGGAATCTCATCCTCTAGTGGGAGAAAATAAAGTACAAAAAAAGGCCTATTAGAAACTGATTATGTTCCTCTTAAGTGAGTTTGTTCCTTAAAAAAATAAATTAAAAAAAAAATTCATGAAGTCTTTAAACTAATAATTTTGGAAAATGTTAAGGCTGAAAAATTGCCTTATAAACGTATAAGCTGAGATAAAAATAGTATCTTTGCTTGAGGCAAGTAAAAAAGATGATTTTGTCTACTTTTCTCTTTTTAATCTCCTATATACTTATAGTATCAAATTTTTTCTAGTTTTACTTCAAGAACAACTAATTTAATCTATCCAAGGACGGTTGGAATGGCATTTCAGTAATAAGAATTTTTCATATCAGACCTTAATAAAACTTGAAGACCTGTTACTTGTATGGGGGAAAATTACCAAAGGTTTTCCTCTCTAATAAAGCACAGAAAGATTCTTATTACTTCATACTACTTAATAATGCTGAGCAGAAGTGGACTTATGTTCTTAATGGAATTAATCAATGTGCAGATTATTATAACGAGTATTGGGTTCAGAGCTGGCAAATATGCTTATCAATGTCATGCATGGAAAAACATGAACTAAAATCCTTAATTTGCATATACAAAATGTCCATAAAAATAAGAACGGCAAAGACAATGTTAGAACTGAGCACTGAAAGTTTAACACTGATGAATGTGCCGAAGTTCACAAGATGGATCTGTGTGGGGAGTGGCAGGCACGATAAGAGGGCTGTTAGGAGCGGGCAGAGCTCTGCTCTCAGGGTTCAGGTCGTTTTTATTTAGTGGCTTTTGCAGTTTCTGCCTTTGCCAGCTCATGAAGGGGCTTATCATCAGTCCCCCTGCCGCTCACTATCATCACCACTCTGAGAAGGACAATTCAATTTATTTTTATGACAGAGAACAGTTTTGAGGTCCAGATGAAATCTGCTACCTGTCCTGTATTTGACTTAGAGTTTCAGGTATTTAAAAAAACCACTATTAAAACAAACAAACAAAAAATAAACCCTTATTATAAAAATGGAGACTGAGTACATTTCATCAACATTATAAAGGTCTTCTGAGAATCCTGTATGTGTTGTTTAATTGTCTCTGCTATCTCCTATGAACTGAGAAAAGCCTTCTTTTGTTTGAATGTGACAGATCAGTTAAACAGTGGCAACTACCATTTACAGCTATTGATTTCAATGTGACATTAAAGGTCCCAAATTCAACCATTATTCTCTTCAATTGTCACAAACAAAGGTTAATAGTAGTTGAATTTGGACTTAAGAAATCAAGTAAAGATTGCCAACTGAAATTAGCACTTTGTTTTTCTCTAAGGCACAAGTCAGAAGAGTCTATGGCCTCAGATTACATGTGCATTATCATCATTTCAAAAACGCGCCTCTCTCCCAAAAGCGATATTTGAAATACAGAAAAGGAAAATGTAGTTTCATAAAAAATCATGCTGTTTAATATAATAAATAATTTAAAAATATAGTTCTCTTTGCACAGGGTAAAAACGTTTTGTTTTGTTGCTTCCATCGTAGCAAAATAATGTTTCTCATAACTGTAAAAAGTGGTATGTAACATGATTAAACAATATTTCAACCCTTTAGTTCATGCAGAGGTTACCAGCTAGAGGGGAGAAAGGTTTGATTAGGTTTATGTCTTCCATGAGAAATTTTAAAGGAAAGCATACAACTCCTTAATATATGAGTGCAGAAGCTACAAATGGCTTTCTCCGTTGTGCAGGTATGAAAGCACAAAAATCCCTTCACTATAATAAATAAGCAGAAAATAGCTGGTAAGATATCATAAATCTTCACAAAAGCAATGGCAAATTAAAAAGGTTTACAAGTCTTTACAATTTCAACTTGCTTATATTTATATCATGATTTATTACTTATTTATCGTACTGGTAAATGGTAAGTGAAGGTTTATGTGCTGTGTCCACTGTAAATTTTTTAATAAGCATTTTATTTTTAAATTATTCCAATAATTTTAATTATTATTAATATATTATCATTAAATATTTATAGAGCAGTATCAAATTATACTTCTCATTAGATGGAAACTAGCCATTTTTGGACTCTTTTGTAGAAAGTAATCCTAGGCCAAGTAAATGAGTTTAGGATAATTATTGATCATTGTTTCTTAAAAAAAAAATGAGATTCTAACTAAAAGTTAACTTGTACTTATTAGTAACCACTCTAAGAAATTTTGAAAATGGGGCAATGAATTTACAAATAAACCTGGTTTATTCTTTGAAGAGACAGACCAACACTTGGGCCTGATTAATGCCATGAAGTAGTATTTCGTAGCTTACAAACAATGGTAGTGAAATTATTTTAACTATAGAGTCACATCTTATGCACTTAAACATAAAATTATCCTTTTAAAACCTGACTGATTGAGCTTGTTACATTTTAAAACATAAGAATTAATTATTATCCCTGTATTGACAATTATATAAAATAAAAAAATAAAATTTTCACTTTTTCAATCCCAGAGTTTCTGACACTAGGAGCATTAGGTTTTACTCATTTCATTTTTTACTCTACGTTTATATAGGCATATCTATATATACCTGTATATTATTATTTAACAAAACTTCCATTGTTTGGTTTGCATGCTCTCTCTCTATATATCCAAGGGTGCCAAAAAAACCCCCAAAAAAACATGTACGCACATTTTAAGAAAGAAAAAAACTGTTATTAAAATTGTAACACTTAATATATACCAATAACAAAAGATGAATAAACATCATGTTTGACTTCTGCAGTTAAAAGGGTTGCTCAAAGTGGTTACCATCAGCGTCCAGACACTTCTGATTACGGCAAACTACTACTTGAGTAATGTTGACCAAAGTATCCACTTGTATCACTGCACATGACATTTCAATTTACCATGTGTCTCAAACTTATTACAAATGCGTGCAATTGTTAGGCCTGTTGGAGGTTGTTTCATACTAAGGCCTCCATTGTCGTTGTAATTCCACGTCTTGAATTTCACATACTACTTCAAAATGGTCTGGCACTATTCTGACAACTGCTATCTTCCTCTTTTTCTCTTTTCTTTTTTAAAATTTCATTTATTCATTTATTTTTACATTTAATGTCCCCTCCCCATGCCCCCCAGCCCTCCCCCCTCACCTCCCCACCCCCACATCTTCTTTGTTCTGCCTGTTGCATGATGAGTCTAGTATTCATTTGATTAATGCCATCTTTTGAATGAATGTCAGCTTCAAAAAGTGATACATAGTTAACTTCTGTTAAAATGTGTACACATTTTTTTCAGCACCCCCTGGAATATATATTTACATATGTATACATATTTATATTTTTATATATTTACATACACACA
>PVKE010041165.1:0-14289 GCA_004027555.1 Craseonycteris thonglongyai | reverse complement strand
ATGGAGAGAGAGATGATTCTGGGTGGTGAGCACATAATGCAATATAAAGATGATGTAATGTAAAGTTGTACACCTGGAAATTATGTAATTGTTACCAACCAATGTCACCCCAATAAATTTAACAATAAAAAAAACTGGATCAAAGAAAAAATAAGGGATTAGAAAATACATAGAAATTAATGAGGATGAAAACACAACAGATTAAAATTATTGGGATGCAGTGAAAGAAGTATTAAGAGGGACATTTATATCACTACTGACCTATTTCAACAAGTAAGGAAAATCTCAAGTAAACAGCCTAATATAATATCTTAACACGTTGCGTATGGCGAATGAGACCACATTGAAATGAACTCTTCTCTTTAAAATGCTATTGCTTCCATATTATTTATAACTTTTCAATGAAATTTTTTGTACTTACGTAAATTTATCCATTGATAATATTTGCTCGTTATATATCAACCAAACCTCATTAATTAAATACATCTTGCAAAAAATAAAAGGTCAAGTGTAAAAATGAGTATTCTCATTACCTGTCCTTAACGCATGACTCAGAAAAAACAAATATTCTCATTATCCGTACGCAATGTGTTAAAGAACTAGAAAAAGAAGAAGAGGAACAACAACAATAGCAACAACAACAACAAAAATACCCTAAAGTCAGCAGAAGGAAGGGAATAATAAAAATTAAAGCAGAGCTAAATGAAATACAGAACAGAAAAACAATAAAAATAATTAATGCAACAAAGAGCTGGTTCTTTGAAAAAAATAAATAAAATTGACAAACCTCTAGCTAGGCTCACCAAGGGAAAAAGAGAAATAAAGACACAAATAACCCAAATTAAAAATGAAAGAGGAGAAATTATGACTGATACCACAGAAATACAAAGGATCATAAGAGAATACTATGAAGGGCTATCTACCACTGTATTTAACAACCTATCAAAAATGGATAAGGTTCTAGAAACATATAGTCTACCTAGACAGAACCAGGATGATCTTCCAGTAAATAGACCAATCAATGGTAGGGAAAGTGAAACAATCATCCTAAATCTCCCCAAAAGCAAAAGCCCAGTATCAGACAGTATCACTACTGAGTTCTACTAAACATTCAAAGAGGAATTAACACCTGTTATCCTCAAACTCTTCCAAAAATTGGAGAAGAGGTAATACTTTTCAACTCATTTTATGAAGCCAATATTACTCTAATACCAAAGCCTTTTATGCACAAAACACACACACACACACACACACACACACACACACACACACACACACAACTATAGACCAATAACTGTGATGTGCACAGATGCAAAAATCCCAAACAAAATATTAGCAAATAGAATACAACAGTGCACTAAAATGATTATACATTATGATCAAGTGGGATTCCTCCCAGGGGCACAAGGAGGGTTCATGACACATTAATATATATGCTCCCAACCAAGAAGCTTCAGAATTTACAAAGCAACCACTAACAGACCTAAAGGAGAAACTGACAAAAACACAATTATACTAGGGGAATTCAACACCCCCTTGACAGCCATGAACAGATCATCCAAACAGAAAATCAATAAGGAAACATCAGCCGTAAATGATACATTACAGCAATTGAACATAGTTGACATTTACAGGATATTTCATCCTACAACACATGACTATACGTTCTTTTCTGGTGCACATAGAACATTCTCAAGGATAGACCACATGCTGAGACACAAAACTAGCCTCAGCAAATTTAAGATCAAAATCATACCAAGTGTATTCTCCTAGCACAAAGCTTTAAAATTGGAGATCAACTACAAAAAAAAGCAGATAAACCACATATACATGGAGATTAAAATACATATTATTTTTAAAAAATGACTGAATAAAAGAAGAAATTAAAAAAAGATTAAAAAATACATAGAAACAAATGACCATAAAAACACAATATACCAAAATTACTGGGATGCAACAAAAGCAATAATAACGGAATTTTATATCACAAAAGGCCTATTTCAAGAAACAAGAAAAATTACAACCAACCTACCTAATACCACATCTTCAAGAACTAGAAAAAGAAGGGAAGCCGGGATGGCTCAGTGGGTTAAGCGCTCACTTTGCAGCCCCGGGGACCAAGGATCAAATCCCGGCCCCGGCCCGTGCGGACCCATATGCTGAACTGGGGAGTGCCCCCAGTTCAGTTCTCACCGGAGCGAGACCCCGGCCCAGTTCCTGCCCTGTGCAGCCCCGCCCACCTGTGGACTGAAACTATATGGAAAAACCAATGATGTGCAACTATGGAGACTGTTCTGGGCCCTCCCCCTTCTCTCTGTCTCTGACTCTACATCTCTCTCTCTCTCTCTGTCAAAAATGATGAATAAATCTTAAAAAAAAAGAAAACTAGAAAAGGAGCAAAAAACACCCAAAGTCAGAAACACCAAAAGAAAGAAAATAATAAAAATTAAAACAGAACTTAATTAAATAGAGTATAGAAAAAAAATAGAAAAAAAATGATGTAACAAAGAGCTGGTTCTTTGAAAAAATTAATAAAATTGACAAACCCCTGGCTAGGCTCACCAAAGGGAAAAAGAAAAAAGACACAAATAATCCAAATTAGAAATGAAAGAGGAGAAATTACAACTGCAACCACAGAATTACAAAGGGTCATATAAGATTACTATGAAGGACTATATGCCACCAAATTTTGCAACCTAAAAGAAATGGACAAGTTTTTAGAAACATATAGTAGTTTACCTAGACTGAATCAAGTACTGGATAATTTAAACAGACCAATCAACAGTAACGAAATTGAAACAATCACCGAAAACTTCCCTCAAAATAAGAGTCCAGGACCATATGGTCTCACTAACTAGTTTTACTAGGCATTCAAAGAGGAACTAACACCTATGCTTCTCAAACATTTCCAAAAAAATGAAGAAGAGGCAATACTTCCCTACTTATTCTATGAAGCCAACATTGCCTTATACCAAAGCCTGGTAAGTACATCACAAAAAAAGAAAACTAGAACAGTACCTCTGATGAACACCAATGCAAAGATCCTAAAGAAAAAACTAGCAAATAGAATACAACAATGCATTAAAAAAGATTATACATTACAATCAAGTGAGATTTATCCCATTGGTACAAGCATCGTTCAGCATACACAAATCAATCAACGTGATACATCACATAAACAAAATAAAAGACAAAAATTACATAATTATATCAATTGATGCAGCAAAAGCAATTGACAAGATACAATATCCATTTATGACCAAAAAACACTTATTAAAATGGGTATAGAAAGAAAGTACCTCAACATAATAAAGGCCATATATGACAAAACCTCAGCAAAAGTCACACTGAATGGGGAAAAACTCACCTTTTCTTCTAAAATCAGGAACAAGACAGGGATGGCCCCTGTCACCACTGTGATTCAACATAGTGCTCTAAAGTTCTAGCCAGAGCCATGAGGCTGGAGAAAGAAATAAAAGCATCCAAAGTGGGGGTGAAGAAGTTAAATTGTCACTTTTTGCAGAAAACATGACCCTTTACATAGAAAATCCAAAAGACACCACCAGAAAACCATTACAAATAATAAATGAATACAATAAAGTTGCAGGATACAAAAGCAATGTACAAAAATCCACAGCATTTCATATACAAACAACAAAAGTTCAGAAAAAGAAATGAGAAAAATGATACCTTTTGCAATCAAACTAAAAATAATAAAATACTTAGGCATAAACATAAAGAACATGAAGAACTTATACATGGAAAATTATCAGACACTATTAAAAGAAATTGAAGATACAAAGAAATGGAAAGATATTCTGTGTTCACAGATTGAAAGAATTACTATAGTTAAAATGGCCATATTACCCCAGGTGATATAGAGATTTAATGCAATTCCCATCAAAATCCCACAGACATTTTTTCGAGAAAGATTTAAAAAACATCATATTCATATGGAACCACAAAACACCATGAATCACCAAAGCAATCTTCCAAAAAAAAGAATAACACTGGAGGCATCGTGCTCCTTGACTTCAGTCTATACTACAAAGCATCAATAATCAAAACAGCTTGATATTGGCAGAAAAATAGACACATAGACCAATGGAACAGAATTGAAAACCCAGAAATAAACCCACAAATATATGGACCAATGACTTTTGACAAAGGAGCAAAAAATATACAATGGAAAAAAAAATGCTCTTCAGTAAGTGGTGCTGGGAATATTGGAAAACCACATGCAAGAATTAATCTGAACTGTGAACTGTCACTATATAACAAAATTAACTCAAAATGGATTAAAGGCCTCCACATAAGCCCCCAAACAATAAACTGTGTAGAAGAAAGCATCAGTACTAAACGTATAGACCTTGGGTTCAGAGAGCACTTTATGAACTTGACCCTAAAGTCAAGAGAAGTAAAAGCAAAAATAAATGAATGAAGCTATATCAACCTAAGAAGCTTCTGCACAGCAAAGGAAACCATCAACAAAGTAAAAAGGAAACAAATTGAATGGAAGATAATATTTACAAACAATGCCTATGGTAAGGGGCTAATATCTCAACTATAATAAAGAACTTATAGAACTCAACAACAACAAAAACAAACACAAACTATCCAATAAAAAAAATGGACAGAAGACCTAACCAGACACTTCACCAATGAAGGCATACAAATGGCCAACAGATATATGAAAAAATGCTTAACATCACTAGCAAGTAGGGAGATGCAAATGAAAACCACAATGAGATACCATCTCACACATGTTAGAATGGCTGTAATAAAGAAGACAAGGAGTTAACAAATGCTGGAGAGGCTGTGGAGAAAAAGGAACTCTCATACACTGCTGGTGGGAGTGTAAATTAGTACAACCACTATGAAAGGCAGTGTGGAGATTCCTCAAAAAATTAGAAGTGGAATTACCATATGACCCAGCAACCCCTTTTCTGGGTATCTACTCCAAAAACTTGAAAACCTTAATTTGCAAAGATATATGTTCTCCAGTGTTCATCACAATACTGTTCAGAGTGACCAAGTTGTGGAAACAACCAAAGTGTCCTTTGATAGATGACTTGTTAAAGAAGTTGTGGTACATTTACACAATGTAATACTACTCAGTGATAAGAAAAGATAAAAATACAGCCATTTGTGACAACATGGATGAACCTTGAAACCATCTTATTAAGCTAAATAAGTCAAAATGAAAGAATCAATAAACACATGACCTCACTCATGGTGGAATATAAAACTGAAAGTAACAAAGAAGCAAAAACTCATGGATAATAGATAGTTTAGTGGTTACTTGAGGTTAAGTGAGAGGGGGGTGGGAGGAGGGGTCATCAAATATATGGTGATGGAAAGAGAGCTGATTCTGGGTGATGACATATAATGCAATGCATAGACAATGTAATGTAGGATTGTACACCTGGAAACTATGTAATTGTTACCAATCAATGCCACCTCAATAAATCTAACAATAAAAAAACAAGAATGCAAAAAAAAAAAAAAAAGAAAAAGAAAAGTAAAATAGAAAAACAAAATCATAGACTCATGTTTTCACAATGACCTCTAGGGGGCACTGATGCCCCACTGCAAATTATTACTCAGTCCATTGACCTTGCTTCTTTGACTATGCAAAGCTTGTTCCCACCTCAGGGCCTTTGCACTTCTCTGCGTGATAGGCTCTTCCTCCAGACATTTAAATGAAGCCCTTCTTCTTTCCTCAGGTCTCTGTTCAAATGACACTACTTTAGAGAGCTCTTCCCTGATCATTCCATCTAAAATAGTACCCCTGCCCCAGACCTTCATCTTTGCACTCCTCTTAAATTTTCTTCATAATACTGTAACTATTGCAATCTGACATTACCTTAGATATCTACTTGATTATATACTTATTGTCTGGCTCATCCACCAGACTCCAGTGAGTAGAAGAAAATCTCCAAAATGTAAGGGATTTCTATATTTTATACTTCTCTATTTCCATAGTCTAGTAAATAGTACCTGGTTATATTAGGTACTCAATAAATATCTGTTGAAAGTATGTCTATCAACTCCTCCTTACTGTGCATTCACGTGCAGGTCTGCCCCATAAAGTTCAGCACTATTACGTGTTATGTATGGCTTCAGTGAGGTTGGTGACTATTGTCTTCTCTGTGGCTTTTCTTATTATGAGAAGGTACCAAAGTACCCAAAGGCAGTCAGCTTGCTAAACAGCCAATCATTTGTCTTTATCATGCTTTTATTTATCTATCTCTTTTGTTCCCATCCAAGGCAAGCATTTATAAATCAGCATTTGAATTATACACAAAATGGAGCTACTGCATTGTTTAGAAATGGTGTATTTTCCTGGACAGGATAAAACACTGTCCCTGTACTCTAGGTTATTTCTTTGATTTACTTAATAGCTCAAAAACCACACGAGGTATTGTACTGGGTATCTGAACTCTGATGTGAGAGAGTGGGTATCAGACATGTGACAGGATTAGTCCCAAAGACAGGCTTGATGAAGTGAGGGGAAGGGCTCCCCAGAGTGGCAAGAGACAGAGGAGCCATAGTGTAAATGCAAACTATAATACATACACAAGAATGCTCCAAGAATCAAAAGAAACATAACCTGTCTTTTGGACAAAGGAGGAGAGGAAATTATTTATAAAGGAAGAAAATCGGTAGTTGGATCAACACAGGAGCAGAATGGTTGTTGAAGAGCAACTTGCTACAGCTTCTGCCTGGAAGATTTTTCCTTCAGATAGCCAGATAGCTTGATCCCTCACTGTCTTCAGGGTTCTGCTTAAATGTCATCTCATCAATCCAATAATCCCTGAGAACCCTAAATAAAATAGGACTCCTTCATCAACACCCTTTATTCCCCTCAACCTATCTCTTCTTTATAACATTATTACCACCTAACATCATATATATATTTTTTAAGGTTTATTTTATTGTTTATGACAAAGAGAGACAGGGAGAAGGGTGAGGGCCCAGAGCAGTCCCCACAGGTGTATGTCATCAGATTTCAACATGGTTTCATTCCACACAGGTGGGCAGGTGCCACACAGGGAAGGAACTGGGCTGGGTGCCTCCCACATGGGAAGCACATCCCAGTTCACTCTATGGGTCCACATGGACCGGGGCTCGGATTTGATTATTGGTCCCCCAAACTGCAAAGTAAACACGTCACCCCCTGAGTCATCCTGGCTTCCCCATCATATATTTATATTGCTATTTGTTTTCTAGATCCTACCCAATACCACCTATCCCAACTATGATGTCATAACAGGGGTTATCATACAATACGCAATTAAATATTTGTTGAATGAGGGAATGAAAAAAATGTACCAAGGCATGACTGACCAGGATACTATTTTATCTAAGTACTTCCAAAAGACTTCTGCTTGGTGTTCTGTGCTAAGTAAGAATATCCTAATTCCTCTACCCCAGGGAGCTGTGAGAGGGTCCAGAGAATAACATGGGAATAAACATGCTTGGAGAAAGGCAACCTGTGACTTTAAATATAAAGGTCATCAGTAGAAATATTAATTGTAATTGATTACTTTTCCTAAGGATTCTTTTGTTTTCTTCCTTTTCTCTCTCTTTCACACTATGGTAGATTAAAAAAACACATTAGAGGCAGTCACCCAAAGTGGCCCCTTGCCCACATGTCCTTGTGTGACCTAGAACAGCTGTTGGGTCACCAGAAATTCTGCAGCTTTGAATTATTAGAGTTCAGACCAAAATTTTCTAGACATCTACTTTCAGGAATTCATTCAATGCTCACTTTGGCAGTATGTATATATATATATATATATATATATACACACATACATATTTATATATTTTTAAAGATTTATTTTTATTGTTTTTGACAGAGAGAAAGAGGAGGGCCCAGAGCAGTCTCCATAGTTGCACATCATCGGTTTCTCCAAATAGTTTCATTCCACAGGTGGGCACGGAGCTGCATAGGGCAGAAACCAGGCTGGGGTCTCACCCTTGTGAAAACCAAACTCAGGGCACTCCCCAGTTCAGCGTATGGGTCTGTATGGTCCAAGGCTTGGATTCGATCCTCGGTTCCCAGGGCTGCAAAGACAGTGCTTAATCCACTGAGCCGTCCTGGCTTCCCCAGCATATATATTTAAATAGAAATTCATTCAGATACCAGGAGAGTTTATTAATCTGGTATGAGGTTCCCTCTCTGAAACCAGAATGGCACTAACAATTAGGCTTCCCACCCATTAAATAATCATAAGAGCTACCTTATTCATTGAACAATTTGTGCATGCTATATACTGTGTCATGTTCTAACAGCAACCCTATGAAGTTGGGTTGTCTCTACTCAATGTCATCTTACATAGGAACAAAGTGAGGCTCAGACAAGTTTCATCATTTGTCCAAGATCACAGAGCTGGTGGTAAGTGGCAGAAATCTTGATTTTTTTTCCCATTACACTGCAGTAATTGGGCAGGCTAGGAGTTAATTTAAGAGGCAGTTCTACATGCAACACTTCTGCCAGGCCAGGTCAAGAGTGGGGACTGAGATCCATTCTGACACTTCCAAAGAGATACTCAGCATGGTATAACCTACAAAAATGTCATCAAACTTTATGCCCATCCAACCTTGGACAGGGGTGTCTATAGACTCAAAAACAAATAGTGCTGACTCACCCCACCACCAAATTGTCTTTCCAACCTCTCTGCTTTGTTACAACAAGGAAACAAAGAGCCAGGAGGACTGTATCTATGCATGAGCACTTTTTGAACAACTGTGTACTATATATAGGCTGCTCTTAAGTTTTTCTATGAAATGGGTTTTAGTTGCTTTTAACTGTAACTTTCTGCTGCACATTACTATTATTTGTATATACATACCCTCTGCCCTCTATTCAGTTGAAGATCCTAAGG
This sequence comes from Craseonycteris thonglongyai, assembly GCA_004027555.1. Taxonomy (NCBI): domain Eukaryota; kingdom Metazoa; phylum Chordata; class Mammalia; order Chiroptera; family Craseonycteridae; genus Craseonycteris; species Craseonycteris thonglongyai. The sequence continues at coordinate 5,395 of PVKE010041165.1, read as the reverse complement.
AACAAGAACCAAATATTAGTCACTTTGTACTGTCCTCAGTAACCTTTGGCCATCAAACCAGACTCATGCCCCCTTTGCCATGGAGCTCTATACATCCCACAAGACACTTCCCAAAGCTTCATGTGGCACCTTGATATGCAGTAGGCACTCAATATATACTTGTTCACTTCCTGCATCTTGGCCCTCTACATGAAAACCCTAGACCCTCTCACTTTGTTTTTATCTTTACTCATTCATGCATACATTGTTTTCTTCATATTTTTATACGACAATCTTTTCACTTGAGGTTCAAAGAGAGTAGAAATCTCTCTCTCTCTCTCTCTCTCTCTCTCTCTCTCCTATCTAGTCTGATCCATGTAGTTTGAGCTCTGTGCACATGAGTGTAGATCTACTCCTTAGCATCATCAGTGTCTGCTGAGGGTGAGAACTCTCCCTCAAGAACTAGAACCCTCCAGGTGAAAACAGCAATAATATTTGACACCTAAATTGTCATTATAACTTTCCTGAGTATTTTTTACATGTTTGTCCACCACAACATTCCTGTGAGTTAGGCATATATTATAAGAATTCTCACTTTACAGATAAGAAAAAACAAATCCTGGGGAATTTTCATGATTTTCCTAAGGTCAATATAGCAAGTTGAGTGACAAACTAGGATTCAAACTTGGACTTTTGGATGTCTAGTCCAAAATGTGCTTTTTTAAGGGCATGTTAGGGGAGTATAAGACCCTGAGGGCCATCTTGACTTCATACTCCAAATTTAACTTGCTGCCCTCAATATCTCACAAAGATGGATAAATAAGAAGTACAGTTTCACTCTTTCTTAGGTCTCTGTTAGGCAGTGTTCAGTTTGTTTACTATTAATATCTATGATTAGGAATCTGTTCCAGATCTCCCAAGCAGAGATATGTTTATTTTCTCACCATAGGACTGAGACCATCCTTACATGAACAGGCTCTAGTATGATAACTACTGCACTGGGGTAGACACAAGGGAAAGTTGGCATCTGCTGAACACCAAACCCATGCTCTCCTAGAAACCCTCTTTCCATTCTGGGCATCTTTTTCTCTACTTGAAAATTGCTAACATCATCAACGTTCTGTGCATCCTCATTCATTCCTGTTGGCAGCATGTGCTGAACTCAGCCTGTGATAATTTACGAAGGTGCCAGTCCCAACCCAAATGACTCTGCTCTAGCTCACCTCTGCACAGTTTCACTATAGTCCCTGCAAAAAGTTCAGCATCAAAATCCTGCTCCCTCAAAGGAATTAAAAAGACCTAAATAAATGGAAAGATATTCTGTGTTCATGAGTTACAAAAATTAATATTGTTTTTTTAAGATTTATTTTTATTGTTTTTGACAGAGAGAGAGATACAGAGGCAGAGAGAAGGGGGAGGGCCCAGAACAGTCTCTATAGTTGTACATCATTGGTTTTTCCACATAGTTTCATTCCACAGGTGGGCGGGGCTGCACAGGGCAGGAACTGGGCCAGGGTCTACACCCGGTGAGAACTGAACTGGGGGCACTCCCCAGTTTAGCATATGGGTCCACACAGGCCGGGGCCAGGATTCGATCCTCGGTCCCCAGGGCTGCAAAGTGAGCACTTAACTCACTGAGCCATCCAGGCTTCTCCTCAAAATTAATATTGTTAAGGTGGCAATACTACCCAAAGTGATCTATAGATTCAATGCAATTCTTACCCAAATTCCAACAACATTTCTGAAGAAATAAAAACACTAATCCTAAAATTCATGTGGAATTACTAGAAACTCTGAAGAATCAAAATAGTCCTGAAAATAACAAAATTGGAAAACCTTCATTTGCCAATTTCAAAATGCCCTGGCAGTGTGAGACTGGAATAAGTGTAGACATAAAAATCAATGGGCTAAAACTAAGAGTCCAGAAGTAAACCCATACGTCAATGGTTAACCTGCTTTTCTTACAAGAGTACCAGGACCCTTCAATGGGAAAATAATCATTTCTATAACAAATGATACTGGGACAAGTGGATATCATTTATAAAAGAATGAATTGGGACCCTATCTCATATCACATGCAAAAGTTAAATCAAAACAAAACTAAACAAAAATCCAAGACCTAAATGTAAGTGTTAAAACTTTAAAGCACTTATAAAAACTCATAGGAGTAAATCTGTATTACCTTGCATTTAACAATGAATTCCTAGATATGACACCAAAAGCACAAGCAACAAAAGAAAAAAAATAGGTTAATTGGACTGTGTGAAAATGAAAAGTTGGTGTGCATCGAAGGATAAAATCAAGAGAGTGAAAAGACAACCTACAGAATGAGTAAAATATTTGCAAACTTTATATCTGATACGTCTACTATCTAGAATATATAAAGCATAACACAATTTTAAAAACAAGCAAAGGAATTTAACAGATATTTCTACAAAGAAGATATACAAATGGCCAACAAGCACATGAAACAATATAATAATAATAAATATAATATAATAATGTAATTAGTCATTAAGCAAATACAAAAAAATAATACAGTGATACCACTGCACAGCCATTAGGATGGCTATGACCCTTTTTTAAAGGAAAATAGCAAGTGTTGGCAAGACTAAAGAAATCTAAACCCTTGAAAGTGGTACAGCCACTGTAGAAATCAGTGTGGTGGTTCCTCACAAAGTTAAACACAGAATTACCACATGACCCAGCAATTCCACTCCTAGATACATACCCAAAAGTATTGAAAACATGTACGTAAACAAATACCTGTATACAAATGTTTATAACAGTACTATTCACAATAGCGAAGAGGTAGAAAAAACCCAAATGTCCACTAACTGATAAACAGATAAACAAAATGTGTTGTATCCATATAATAGGATATTATTCAACCAATTAAAGGAAAGAAGTTGTGATACATGCCACAACACGGATGAACCTAGAAAACATGCTAAATGAAAGAAGTCAGACACAAACGGTCACATATTATTTGATTCTATTTAAATGAGATATTCAGAATAGGAAAATCATTAGAGACAGAAAGCAGATTAGTGTTTGCCAAGGACTGGGAGCAGTCAGGGGAAGGGACATGGAATGTGATTGCTTAATGTATACAGGATTTCCTTTTGGGAAAATTAAATGTTTGGGGACTGAATAGAAAGTGTTGGTTGCACAACATTGTGAATGTATTAAATACCAATGAATTGTATACTTTAAAATGATCAATACTGTATTATGTGAATTTTAACTCAATAAAAAAAATCCTGCTCCCATCTTATAGAGCACTGTCACCAAGAAGTCCTTTGTCCAAGCACCAAAGAGTCTGGCAGTTCAGCAGGGGTCACATGCAGTAGCTCTGCTTCCCTGGCTTTTCATATTTTCTAAATGGACTCAACAAATTTTTCATGATCTCAGTTTCTAGCTGACAGAAATGTTTGACTGAGTGATAGAATTCAATCACCACTTCTCTCTGTGTGTAAATGATGGTGCAGAATCACAAAAATGAGGATATTTTATACTCAGAGTGCACATATAGCCCCTCCAAACTCAAACACCACAGGTACCTGCTAGTAAAGTAGCAAATCCCCATCTCTTTCTTCTCAGAATAACTTTCAAGATTTGAGATTGCCTCTATCAGAAGAGTTGCTTTGGAGTTCATGGGCTTAGGGGTATTCCCTTCCCTTGGAATCAGGGAAGAGCACATTCTTTCCTCAACCACAATGTCTCAGCCAAGCCTCTTTATGTCAGTGGAATCAGATTTGTCAAAAATCCTAATGTGTTGAAGACGAGAAATTGAATCTTGCTTCAGTTAAATATAATGTTTATTACATAGTAAACTGCACTCAAGGAGATGGCAGCTAATGCAGTAGTTCTATGAACATGTGTGCCATTAAAATTTGCAATTAGGGGATGCCCGGATGGCTCAATGGGTTGAGCGCTCGCTTTGCAGCCCCTGGGCCCAAGAATCGAATCCCAGTCCTGGCCCGTGCGGATCCATATGCTGAGCTGGGGTGTACCCCCAGTTCAGTTCTTGCTGGGGCCTACATGGAGGCCCCCATCCCAGTTCCTGCCCTGCACAGCCCCACGCCCACACGTAGAGTAAAACTACATAGAAAACTAACGCTGTCAACTATAGAGACTGCTCTGGGCCCTCCCCCTTTTCTCTGACTTTCTCTGTCTGCCTCTCTCTGTCAAAAAACAATTAAAAAAGTTGTAATTAAGGCAACTTCCTGAGCACCAATGATAATGAAATCCAATGAAGTCATTTGCAGGAGGCTTGGGTTACAAATACACATTGCAAAGGGATCTGTGGCAGCATCGGCAATGGTAGTCAAAGCACCAGCATTGACCATGGCTCTTGGAACAGGAAGGCCCAAGAGACCCAGAGACAGTAAGAATTACTTGTTTCCACTTAGGATTTGCCAAAAGTAGACATAGTGGCATAGAAATAAATGATAGAAAGTTCTCAGGATGTTACTGAAAGGGAAAGCAAATATGTTTGGAGATCCCAGAAGTAATTTCCAAAGAAAAACAGAAAAGCAAAAAAAAGAAATGGCATTATTTACTGTTACTTTACTGTGAGCAAACTTTTATTGAGTGTTTACTATGTGCATAGCATTCTCACAACCCTGTAAGTTAGGCATGAGCATTACCCCAGATTTACACATGAAACTGAGGCTCCAGAAAGGGTTAAGTCATCTGCCCATGGTTACTTAGCTTATTACTTACAGAGCCAGGAATCAAATCTAGGACTACTGACTCCAGAGAAGATAAGTGGGTATTTGTTCCATGGTCTTAGTTAGGGCCTTGCTTGTTACAAGGTGTGGGGGAGGAGTGAGGAACCAACATTTATTGATAACATAATTTGTGTCACTTAATCTGCACAACGAACCTGTTGTAGCCTCACAACTATTCTCACTTGACAGACGAAAAAACTGTTGAGTCCATCATTAGCTGAGTCTCATGGGGAGAGATGTTCTTCAGGATGAAGATTTTTAAACTTTAGGAAGGAACTTTAGGGTACCACTGGCATCCATGGACTTCAATATGATGGTTGCAGGGTGTTTCCTGATCTTTCCTGATTCTGAGTTCCTGGTTTGTTCATATATGCACATAATGCTCAGGGCATAACACATTATTGGGTTTGGGTACCATTACTCTAGGTCTGGTTACTCTTTAAATGTGAACTGGAAGTGTAAATTGTGCTCAAGTGAGCCCCCTTTTGGGGGAAGAGGATTCTGCTGATTTTGCCATTTTGTTGAAATCCCTTTTGATACTTTAAGATTCAATGGAAAGCAGTATGGAGATTCCTCAAAAAATTAGGAATGGAATTTCCATATAAACCAGCAATCCCTCTTCTGGGTATCTAGGTAAAAAACTTGAAAACCTTAATTTGCAAAGATATATGTACCCCAAT
>PVKE010041164.1:0-14279 GCA_004027555.1 Craseonycteris thonglongyai | reverse complement strand
GGTTTGAGGTTAGAAAACTAAGATAATATTGAGAAAAAAGCTAAAAGTCCTAATTAGTTGTTCCAGAAAATTCAGTAATAATGAATCCATGAAGACTAACATCTAGCTCCGTTTTTATTTTCATTCCTTTCAATTAAAATAGAAGCAGAAATATGTGGGTCTATCTTTATTGTTTTGGGTTATGCTTTTGAATACTTTATTTTTAATTTATTTTTCTTTCTGCGATATCCTACAGAATACCTTTTGTATGCATGTTCAAATAAGACTGAATTTTCTCTTTTTGCTTTTTTGAATGTGTCCTATTTATTCACAAATTTATTCAAGATTAAGTACTACATTTTTGTCTTTTAAATAAATAATTTTTTCTATGCTATGATTGACCTTAAAAATTCAAAAGTATGTCCAAAGGGCACATAATATTCATACTGAATCTAATTGCTTAACTGTTGTTTAATTCATTTAATCATTCTTCTTTTGAGAGAAAGAATTATATTGAATAATTAAGTAAAAATTCATCATTAGCAACCGTATTTATTTGGTGATTTTGTATGCAAGATAAGCATGTCATAGTCTTGATATAAAATTTCTTACTAGGATAACCACTAATTCAAATTCTACATTATTTCAACAATAGAAATTCAAAATACATATTTTGATAAAGGGGAAGTTTCAAATTTACAAATACATGCTTTCTCATCTGATTGAAAACAAGAAAAAAAGAAGAAAAAAAAAAACCTCCATCTTTTAAAAGACAACCTAACCAGTGAGATATGATGGATTTTTGTAAATTAAATTAAAATCCTTTTAACTTGCCTGGTTCAAACAATAACTTTCAACACTGTACCTAGACATTACTGTATGTGTATTTAGGATATCTAGTAACATTTTTCACATCTATATCTATATGTTTATGTACATCTAAATTTAGACAGTGTCCACATGAGCAAGTGGGATCCTACGTTGAGGAACTTCAGTTACTGAAATACTATCTCCCCACAGAATAATTTCATACCTGATTTTTCTCCACTGGAAATTTGTTATCAGTTTAAAAAAAAAAGGTTTAACAATTTGTCTTCAGAAAGTGCTCAGAAAGAGTATATAATAAAATTATATAAATGGTAACTCATATTTTGTTTTTCTCTAATTGGTACAGCCTTCTATATATGAAACTATGTATTAAAATGAAACTTTTAAAATATATTCCAAATGGGTTATTCCTATAGCTTGTATTTGAAAACCTGAAAGAACTGGAATAACCTGAGTAACATGGCTTACATTTAGATATGTAAAAACAAAAAATACATTTCCATCATTTATATTTATATATTGTAATTAAATGCTGTTTGATTCTTGATTCTCTCAGTTGTGTAGTATTAAATGATAAAAAATAGATGTGTATTTTCCCAAAAGTTATTATATAAATGCAATAGTAAAGTTCAAATTTGAGAGTAAAAGTTAAAATTAAGGAATTTATCATTTAATTTAAAGTTAACACTGTCACAAATTTATTATTATAAGTTCAAAGTTAAGGAGAAGAATTAAGTCTACTGATTGCATTATTAATTATCAATGTTTAGAGGTATATAATTAGAATAAGATATGTGTACTTGTCCTAGAAATTTTAGTACATACTTCTTATCTAAGAGCATTGAGAGATAAAGAAATGGGATGGTCTCTTAAAATATTTTCCCGAATAAGTATCAGCTAAATATTATGTCAAATTTGTACAATAGACTGGAATTCTGTTTAAGGGGGTTGTAAAACAAATAAACAGTTCTTATAATTTCCAAATATTTTATGCAAATTATGTGTCAATGAAGCTCAACTTAAAATGTCTTAAGTTTTCAAAATTATTTAATGCAATATGTATTAATTTGAAATTAAAAAATCAACATGCCCTATCAATATTTTCAAGGTTTATGGTTAAGACAATACGAACTAGACTTAAGTTGTTTTTGGTATTTGGAGGTAAAATTTTATCTGTAAGCTATTCAATGTTTATTTTCTGCACTTAGCATTGATATATTTATTTATTTGAGGAGTTATATACCGGTAATATAAAAAGTTGAAAATACTTAAAGACATATCGACCATGTCTGTACTTAGTTTTCTTTTTTATGTTTCTTTGGGATTTTTAGTGTGTGTGTGTGTGTGTGTGTGTGTGTGTGTTTGGGAGAGTTTCATCTTGTGTTTGTTGTAATGTAAGTTTATTGATTAATAGGCAAACTGTATCACAATTGTCCATAATATCATAGTTAAAATTGGATTAAGAGCTAGCCTATATATAGTCTGTCTGGCAGAGAAAAAAATTCTAAAATGAGAAATAAAAGCAACAGTTAATAAACTGTGAGATAAATCTTATCGTTTATTTAAAAATTAAATAAAATTTGAAGTAAAATAAAATCAGGTATAGACAACATTTCTAAAAAACATGAAATAATTTTTAGTGGTATGGACTTTTCTTAAAACCTGCAAATGTTTACCATCATTCAAAAAAATTGAATTAGGGGAAGCTGGGATGGCTCAGTGGGTTAAGTGATCGCTTTGCAGCCCTAAGGACAGAGGATCAAATCCCGGCCCTGGTCCTTGTGGATCCATATGCTGAACTAGGGAGTGCCCTGGTTCAGTTCTCACCAGGGTGAGACCCCGGCCCAGTTCCTGCCCTGTGCAGTCCAGTGCCCACCTGTGGAATGAAACTATGTGGAAAAACCAATGATGTGCAACTATGGAGACTGTTCTGGGCCCTCTGTCTTCTCTTTGTCTCTGTATCTCTCCCTCTCTCTCTGTCAAAAACAATAAAAGTAAATCTTAAAAAAAAATATATATATATATATATATATACAGTATATATATTTATAAATCAAATTAGACCTTTGGGTCTGCTTTCTCCTACGCCCTCTCGTAGTAAGTTCCTTAACTCCCTTTTAAGATGCATATACCAATTTAATAGTTTCAGTGTCTCTAGACTTACCTCATTTCAAAGGGATTTTAATCTTTTCTAAGTAATAAGCACAGGGACTCAGTCCATACATGTTACTGCTTCTTTTTGCTGCTTCAGGTCAATATTGAGGCTCACACCTATTTTCCAAGGCCTTCTGGCTGCAGGCATATCCCTATTATAGTGCCTCCCAGTGGAGAATACAATTTCAAGATAATATTCATAGGATATCCATCCTTATGTAAGTCACAACCTGCCTGTATGCTGATTCTGGAGTGAACAGCCGAAGCACCACATGGCCTGAAGCTACTGTTAACTCCATGGCTTGTGCCAGCTGTTTAGCTGTGTTTGGAACCTACTGTGAAAGGTTTACTTAACATAAAAAGGTTGACATAAGTAGACAGAACACTTTTCCTCAGAGTCCATAAAACTCATTTTGTATTTTCCCTCTCACTTTCTGTCTTCTATTAAGTCAGCTTAAAAATCTTTGGCCAAACACACAAAGTTTATTTTTATGCCCTAATAGTAGCAGGTGCCTACCTCAACTACATTTGTTTACAAAAGAGGACATCTGAGGAAGACGTAAAACAAACAAACAGAAAACACAGACACAAGACACAAAAATAAAGTAGGAAAAATTATACTAGTAAATATTTTCTAAGGTAAAAATAAATGAGCAATTCTTTAGAACTATTCTACAACTTATCTGGATATTAATTTGAGGAGGGAGAGTTTATATTATATTTTGTATACAGAGATTTATAGAAGTTAATATTTTTATCTGGGCAACTCAATATATTTTTATAATAGTAAGTTATATGAATTCCTGCATATTATATTAGCCATGGCTAATATAATTAGCCATGGCTGCTAGAAAACAAAACATAAAATCAAATTCATGCTAAGAGTGGGTCTAAAAATCAAACAATTACTTGTAGAATATAAGTGGGTATGTTCAGTGTCTTGGAATACAGAAAAATCAATTAAAAAAAAAAGTCCAATGGAAACATATGCAAGAGATTTGAAGCAACATATAAAATAAACAATTTTGGATTTAAGAAATAATATACTGTTTTAAACTTCAAGATTTGTGTGTGTGTATGCAAATATTGCCATTTTGTCATGGACCTCTGAAAACTGATCTTGAAAACTTCCAATAGATATCAACAGTCACTATGTTCAGAATATAAGGATTAAATTTCATTTTATGGAATTCTTCAAAGGTGAGCTAAAATGAAATTTCAATTACCACTATCAAGCCACTTAAATTGTTCATGAGAAGGGCAGACTCAAACAAATCTTGTTTCTTCAGCTGTACATGTTTTGAGAATGGCCTTAATATATGCTCAAACAAATGATTACAATTCAAATTGCTTCAACTTATTGAAGAGATATCATGGATTTCATTCCTTCTCAATTTAGTTAAAAATATCTTCTGGTTAAACCAATCTTTAAAAAATTTATAAAATGATGTCAATGTTAAAATAGTAAAAAATTTTTTGAGTTCATGCTAAGTAGAGAATTGAATGCAAATAGTAATTCTTTGCAATTTCAGATTTAAAGTGAAGAAGAAAACAGTGCAAATTTATCTATTTGATCTTACTGTGGCAATGTCACAAGTAATAAAATAAGACTTCATCCTTCTGAATGATTTTGGCCATATTATTTGATTATATTAGAAATGTACTTAAACACATAAATAATTTTCTACTATAAGAAATGAAGCATTTATCTCAAAAGTAACACATTTTTAGCAATGTCTAGATATTGTTCCAAGATGATATAGCCGATGTGTTCCCACAGATGTAATAAACATGTCAAGCATATATATTATAGAATGGTGAATGCCAAAATCTAGAAATATGAAAAAGTTTCAGTATAATAGAAGAAGATAATATTAGGATTTGATTGGGCTGGATAACTAAGCAATTCACATTTATATCTCTGCATATGAAGAAAAAGTATGTCTAGGAATTAAATCAAGTAGCCTATGGTAGATTCAGGGACTAAAGTAGGGGCTACTTTCAGAGTTGCTTTGGAGAAGTAAACATGAACATAAATAAAATAAACAACTGGATTTAACAACATTTTCTTGTAGACATGTAAATCCTACAAAAAATTACTCTTTTAAAACCCTACCATTCAAGTTATTATAATGACAAACTATGCATTTTTTCTGGAAAAGTAAGAAGTGATGAGAAAGCTGAGGGAGAAAGCCAAGAGAGTAGGTCCACAGATGGATGACCTTTAAGAGGTCAAAAATTGTACAAGCACAGTTCTTAACAGTGGTGATGAGTGAAATGGGGGCCAGAGCTGACCAAAGATATTTTAAATTATTTTGAAATATCAAGAAATAATTGCTCTCAAAATAAAGAAGGAGGAAAGTGATTACAAATGTGGTGGTTAAGAAACTGGGTTACCACTTTGGGAAGCTGGGGTGGCTCAATGGGTTAAGCGCTCACTTTGCAGCCCCGGGGACCCAAGATCAAATCCCGGCCCTGGCCCATGCGGACCCATGTTCTCTCTCTCTCTCTCTCTCTCTCTTTCTCTCTCTCTCTCTCTCTCTGTCAAAAATAAAATTTAAATTAAAAGAACAAAATAAAACAAAGAAACTGATAGGTAAGATTTTGAAGAGTTATCAATCTGAGGCAAAAATAATGGATAATAATGACAGGTATTCCAGCCAAAGCAAAAATTATCACCTTGGAAAGAGACCAATAGTTTGAAAAAGCACACAGGAATAGAAAGTTAGATAAAGATAAATGTCCTAACCTAAACCATAAGTGGGCAAAGTTTACTGATAATATTTGCTTATTTGTTTACAGAAGGAAAGAATAATAATAACCAGGTAGTTTTGCATTAATACCAAGACATATATACCCAACCTCTTGATCATTATGTATATGAAACTGGAGTGGATAAACAGGTGGCATAGCACTAAAAGGGCTATTGAGGTCATATTTTCCCAGTCACATTAGGTACCAGTTTTCCATGAAAATATGGAAGAGATATGTTAAGCAAATCACAAGCATTCAAGAAGACCCATGAAGCCATGGAATGGAGGGTAGGAGATTGGTTTGGTGGAGATGCAGAAATACAAGTATGATAATAGATGACTTAGAAATGAGAGATCAACAGGAACATGAGTGATGGGGTAAGATTCCTAAGAGTCTCTTTGAGAAGGAAGAAAAATTGTGACTATTGAAATGTTTCACCTCATAGTTTTAGTTACTCCAGGAGTTGTTCTGATGACTTACGGGACTGATACTTCCTAAAACATACAGAGTAAAGTGCACATGAGGATTTTATTTAATGAAAAGTCTTGTAATGCCTGGGCACACAGAAAACTGTCTAGTATTCTATAAACTCCAATTGCTATACTTGGAAGTTATGATTACAGGTTTTTTCTCATCTTTTTGCTACATACATATTTTTCTTAGTGAAATATATTAATGTTTTGAAGTTATTTTTAAAGTGACATTTTATGTCATTAACAGAATAGAGAACTATTCTGTTAAAGACAGTGAATGCATGTTGTTTAACATGTTTTATTTGTTTTGCATTATTTATAGATTTTTGTCTACTGCCTTGAAATTTATAGAAATTCTGCATATGTTCAGCTTAATGTAATCATTTCCTAACGGTACTCTATGGAGCCAACAGAGATTCAAAAAAATTAGCTCTAATTTTGTGTCTTATTTGTTTCCGCATCTAGGTTAAATATGATTTGAAAACTGTTAGAAAAATTGAAAATTGTGAAAAGTGCTGGCTTATTGGAAAGAGGGTTCTATTCAAAGATGAAGCCCTGTCTCCAGCTTACGTACATTTGATTAATTTCACTCTGTGTCCTGAATTGCCCTTCTCTAAAACATGCCCAGGAAACATTTCACTTCTCTTATAGTCTTTAAGATATTTTTACAAAGTTTTGAATGTATTAGAGAACTCTGATGTTGCTTTTTTTTTATAACACTCTCTGAACTACTTTTTAAAGTGAAAAGTAACCCCATAATAAAAATATATTACAAACATTCATGTTTTTCTGGCCTCAAATTATGTTCCTAGCATCATTTTATAACTGCTCTGACTTCAATTGATTTAGGTGTCAGTGGATTGATTTATTCATCTGAAGTTATTCTTGTGAGTGTCATCTTCATATATTTATGAAATGCATGGAGTATGAATAATAAACAATGGTAAAATAATCAACTACCAAGAAAACTCTACCTAGTGATTTTATTAATGGTATGTGTGTGTTTGTATATATATGTTTTTTTTATTCGGTAATACCACATATATAAGCATGCTTTTCTTTACTTTCTTCATTTTCAGATATCTTGGTGATATAAGGGAGCATTGATATTTTTCCCAGTATTTCACAAGTCATTGAGAATACTAAACGGTGACAGCAATATTCTGTGTGGTGTTTTGGTGATTTTTTCAAATTCCAGTAAGTCGTTTAGACAAATATTAAAATACTAAAGAGTTTAGAACTATTTTGATATTTTTACAAGTTAAAGAAAAAAAAATATTTCTTCCAGTTAACTGTGAGAGAATGAATATCTTACTAGGCCTCACATTACTAAAAAATTTTCTTTGGATATATATTATTGTCAATGATTCTAAGTGCAGTAGCAAAGTAAATAAACAGCACTTCTCTATGCAAACATTAGGAATGTTCACTGCAATATTTCCAAAATTAACAATATTAAATGGCTTTAAGAATGGTTGTACAAACTTTTAATTTTTTATTTTTTTATTAACTGTACAAACTAAAATGCCCTTTAAAATTCTCATTTTGGGCTCTCAAACATTAGCATTCCACAAATTCAGTACATTAAAGTGTCTGGTTTTAAGAGAATACTGGGTCCATGCAGGGCTGACTACATAATCTGTGGGGTCTGGTGCAATATGGCAATGAGAGTTGTACCTTGTTCAAAAACTATTAAAAATTTCAAGATGGTGACAGTAGAGCTTTAAATCAAATATGAGTTCATTATACATATGGAGTCTTGTGGGACTGCGCAGGTCTTGCAAACATGAAGCAGGTCCTGAGCCCATATCCAGATAGGTAAACCTTATAGATTCTTGAAACTGAATTGAAGAGAAAACGCATTCCATGTGCGTACCCAGTGATTTGAATGGTTATAAATTAAATCGGCAGATGATATTGTTATTTGTGCTCAGAATCTCAGGTTACATCTGAAAAAAAATATCTATATGAATTAATTTTTTAAATGTAAAAAAAGATTTTCCTAAGGATTCCTGAAATAAGAAAATTAAAGTAACTTATAATTTACTTACATATTAAAGTCTACACAAGTGAATAAAAAAAATATATATATATATTAATTTCAGTAGAAACAACAAGATAAAATGTATAATCATAATTACTCAACTTATTTTAAAAATGCGTATGTTATATGGAACAAATAAGATCTGAGCATAGAAATAAATGAATATTTTTGAACATGTAACGATGTATTTTTTTGCCATTTTTAGAGCCTGTTTTTGTGGGCAGGTACTCAACACTGATTCACCTCCTGTTCGAACAATTAATAACATGATTTACAAGTGGGTTGTAATTTCACCCAAACCTTATTACAATAAAAAAATATATTTTCTCTCAGAGGGTTTGACCTACATAAAGATTTGTCATAAAGTATTGTTCTTCTAGAACAATATGACTGCTCCTTTTGAAGTAATATGCATATTTACCTGACTAATCCTTTTTCCTCTGTATTTCATGTTACCTGGTAAAACTAATTTAAAATATAATTGATAGGTTGTCTTTTTTGAATAAACATGTATGTTACAAATGCAAACGCAGTTATATATTTTACAGCTCTGCAGTTTCAAGAACTGACTTATTTCATTCTGCCTTTTATTCACTTTTTAAAATTAGGCTACTGATGCATATTAGAATTTAATTACACCAATTAGTACTGCCACATCAGACATATGATGCGCCTTCAATTAAGAAGTACCTAATGGGTATTAGTACAATTTAGCTTTATAATTAAAGTTCTAAGAACAGCACAAATTAAACATTATGATTACAAAACACTAAAAAATCTACTGGTGACATTAAAGCAGAATATTTTAACTCCTCCTTTAAGCCAATTTTTAAAAAGTAAATTAGGATTACATACAAAACAATGTTAATATTATTGCAGCATGCTTAAAGACAGAAAATTATGCATATGTGCATGTATACGTGCCTATATAATGATTCAATAATTAAGAAATTATTGAACAGTTTACTCAGATCATCTAATGGGCATTAAAGGTTATCATTTCACAGTTTTTTTTTTGTTTTGTTTTCATACCAATATTTGGTATCTGTGACAGCCACTCAGAACTCTTGTGTCAGGGAACACAGATTACAGCCAGCCACACTGCTGCCCTCTGGCTGCATGAGGCCTTATTTCCTCAGCTGCTCCTGGACAATGGTGAAGATACTAGTGGAAGACCAATCTAACAAACTGTGGGACGATAGAATTGAGGACTCCCCATTGGCCTGGCCAAAGCTTACTGAAACTATTGCAGACTGAAAATCATCTGTTCCCAATCATTCCTCTCCCTCTCCTTCCACAAAAATCAGACCTGCAACACTGTCTGAAGTCTTCCTACCACAATTCCTGTTTCCTCTCCTTCATACTTAACAGGAAGTGCCCCTCCATAAATCTTTTGTGCAACTAATAATAACTTCTTGGTGTCAACTTCTCAGAAAATCTGACCTATATAACTATCTAATATGAAACACAGACATACATGATTTTAATAACTTGAGGCATTAGTAGAGTACTTATTTTCAAATATTCCCTGAACAGAGATACCTTAGAAAGACTGTAAGGATATCTTCTTATTAAAATTATTTTGACTTTTTTATTTTTCAAAGGAAATAGATCATAGAAAATTCCACCAACAGGTCATAGCAATTCAGAGATACCCTAGCACTATATTCAAAATTAGAATTATGGCAATTTTAGATTTCTATTTGCTAGGAATTATATTTAAGGTAAAAATACCTTCTCTCCACAATTTACACATCAAAAATGAATATAAATTACAGTAAGATACTCAAAACCCACTGATCTGAATCAATTTCAATGATATGTAAAAAGTATCAAAAAGTGAAGATTAATTTATGTAATTAACATTAACTTGATTATCATAAAGATCTTATAAGATTATGAACCCTTAGTACAGATAAAAAAATTAAGTCAAAGACAGGTCTAAGTGTCCAACTGAAGCAGTATTTTTTTGAATGCATGTATACATGTATACTTACTTGGAGCACTGTATTTGGTGAATATATATATGTATACACACAAACACACATATATGTATACGTATACATATATGTATATGCATATGTATTATATATAAATATGTCATGGAAACTGCCCATATAGACTTTTTGGTGTTTTGGATAGAAAAAGGTATAGAAAGTATATGTAGGCAGCATCTTTTATTAATTTATTTAGCTCAGCAAGTTACACCCCACAGAAAAATGCTACCATTTGCCTAGTGATTTAAAAAATTAAAAAAAAATTTTTTTTTAAATATAGCTATGCATATTGATTTACATATTGTCTGTACTTTCTTTGAGGCTAAAATAGCAAAGTTAAAGAGTTTCAAGAGATTGTAAGATCCAAAATGTCTAAAATAGTTTCTATTTGCACTTTACCAAAAAGTTTGTCAATCTCTCACCTACTTGAAGGCTTTAACTTCAGAAAATTGAGATGACAATATAATCACGACGAGGCACTGAAAACTGATGTTCTGTGTTAACATGACATTGATCTTAAAACTAAGAACTAAGACAACCTGGGTCAAAATGAATCAATTGCTTGTTCTAGAAAATGTTTGCTTAGCAAAGATAAAACTGCAAGGCAATAAATGACTTTACAGTTTCCTTCAGGAAATTCTTGCAGATTCATTTATCTGAAGTTCACTTAAGGCAAACAGTTCCCTCAATAAACAACAGCTTATCAAGGCTCACTTCCAGTCCCTACTAAATGAAAGACCATTCACAGAAGTTATTTTCTTCCCATAGTTTTTGGTGTTTTACATGTACCCATTGATTTAAGATTGATTATTTTTTCTTGGGATTATTGACATAATCAGGTAGCTCATCTGGGATCTTTCTCGGTATAACACAATATACAATGTTGGTCCCATTTAGTTATTATATGTTTCAGTTAAGTGTCCTTTAAAACAAAAGACTTCTCATTTTGCTGAAAGGATTTCTGGGAGATATTCATAATTTAAAACCATTGCCTCCCTTAGTATCGTTAGGATATGTTTCGTCCACTTAGGATCCCTAGGTATTTCCATCAGTACATTATTAACATGCAAACACTAACCTGATCAAAGAGTCGTCAATGAAAATGTTCTAGTTACAATTCAGAAAGGGATATGATTATTTGATCTTTTGTGAGCTCAGATTTTGGGTTTCAGTCAGAAAGGGAACCTTTTAATTAAAACTTAGCTTCTCACTTATGAATCTAAAAGCACTATTTTTTATTATTTTACTGCTTTCATTATTTCTAAAATTACCTGTATTTCCATAAAAAACCAGGGATAAAGATTAGGATTAGATTCAAAGAGAACTAGAAAATGGAGGAAACAGGACCCAAATATAGGCTGCCTAGACCCAAATATAGACTGTTAATCACATGCCATCTATTAAGAAAATAGGAGAAATCTAAACATAAAATGCTACAGTATATTTACATTTGTGTGGTAAATAAATGAAAACTAGCTGCAAAATTATTAATACTGTTCTCATAGTAAAATTGAATTACATGTTCACATGTGCGTTCTATTAATAAGTCTCATCAGTTAGGTATTTTAATCAAATATTAAATGACAGAAATACAATACAATAAAATAGCTAGCAAAACCTTGTAATAAAATCACAAAATGCAGCTGAATATAGGCAAGGTTTTATAAGGTCTGGCATTTTACTACGGAAACAGATAACTTTTAGTCCAGGAAATCACAAAATCTACTTTTTTGGGGGGCACTAAAGGATGGAATCAAATAAATTAACTTTATGTCTTTTAAGCAAGGGTCTACTGAGCTCAAGTCATAATACCATATAAAAAATAAATATAATTAGAAGTCCTTAATCAATGAAAATAGTTAAGAATATACAATTTATATAAGTTGAAAATCATAATGTTTATTAGGCATAGATAATTTTTGTAAAGCTTAGAGTACACTATATCATTATTATCATTTATTAGTAAGAACACTGAAATTTCATTTTAATAATGATAATATTTTTAAACTTTTATTTGCTTAATAACAATTGGTTATGATTGAGGGAGAGGTAAGATAAAAATAAAATCTTAGGTGAATAATCAATATATATGATAGCCACATACACTGATTGAAGAACACATTTTTTCTATTAATTAAAAAAGAAAATCAGCCATGAATAATGAATTGGAAAGAAAAAGATTTCAATATCCCAGTGATTTTATAAGATATATATCATCTTGATTTTTGCAGATAAAAATGATAGAATTCTAGATGCTCAATACATTCTCTCACCAAGTTATTATAAAAGATTTTCTTAATTCACACCTAGTAACAGAATATACACAATTACTTGAGATAGTTCACATATTTTTCAAATAGTTCTCATGTTATTTGCAAATATTTTTCTTTAAAAATGTTATATGTTATATATGTTATATTAGTTTTCTTCTTATAAGTTGAAAATGCTGCAACACTGTTGCTGAAATCCATGTTATATCGATGCAAGTATTACTCCCTGGTTTTTGTGAACTTAGAAAAATATTTTAGCTACTTTAAACCTCATTTTTCTTACCTGTAAAATGTTAATGATGATCCATTTATACCATTAAGGCTTATCATATACATATAATGTGATAATATTAAGCATTGGCACATGGTAGGTATTAATTTTAAATACACTTTTCCTTAACTATACCCTAATTATTTTGTTTTCTAAATAATACACACCCTGTTTCTTCTACAAGTTGTCAGAAGGTATATTTCAAACTTGCTAGTTTTTTTTGTTTTCTTTTCTTTTGTTTTGTTTTAGTTAGGTCTAGTTTGTCTCAGTCAATTATAAATGTAATAAATAGAACATTAGCAGCTTAAGTTATATTTGTATTGAAAATGGTAATTTTTAAAATTAACAATAGTAATAATGACCACTGTTATAAAAATGACAAATGTTGAACATTTAGTTTGTACTGGGAATGCACTATGAGACTTTTATATCTTACCTCACTTATTCTTTTAATAATTTATATGTCTAACATTATTATTCATCCAATTTTGCTGGTGAGAACACGGAGGTGGAGAGATGTACAGTAGGTAGTGTTCGGAAGAATTTCCATTTTGAATTAAATTCTGTCTTAATATTGAGTAATTGCCTTTAAACTATAAAAATATTCTAAAAATAAGAGAAGCAGTCTAAGATTGCATTACTTTTAGAAAGTGATATCACTTATTGACTCATGTTAAGTACTTCCAAATATGAACTTTGAAGTATTTGTATTGCTTTTTTAGAAAGGTGTAAAGAGGAGTCAATGACTTATTTGTTTATTATCTATTGTCCCTGTAGATTGTCAGTACTATGAGGGCAGGAGCCTATCTATTATGTTCATCTATCTATATATTGTTTTTAATATATATCCAGAGAGCAGGTCACAAGTTAAACAGGAAGCCCTAGTAAGCATTCTTTTAAAAAGGTAGCATTAAGCAAAAACTTCAAAGTGATGGGAGATTAAGCCTATATAGTCATGCCCCACTTAGCAACAGGGATATGTTCTGAGAAATGTGTCCTTAGGCAATTTTTTCGTGCACATCATGGAGTTCACTTCCACAAACCGGGTGGTATAGCCTACTGCTGTCACTGCGATAGGGTAGGTAGAAAGATAGGAAGGAGCAGAAGGAGGGATTCAGCCGGGTTAGGAAGCCTCTTATAGCTGCTCTCACGTGGGGTACAAACATCTTGCTTGCTCAGCAGGGTTGTGGGCTCCCACATGTCCCCAAATCAAGAAGATATGTTGTCAGAAGAAGAAAAATGCTGGAGAGGGAGGGAAAACACCGTGGGGCCATTTTAACGAGCTCAGACAACCTTGGGAGCATGAAGGAGGGATGAGGCCCGCCAGCGGGGAAGATATACCAGAGAGGGAGAGGGGGAGGCAATTCTATCCATAGAAACAGAAACCCTCATCCAATATAAGGAGCTGCTGTTTTCCTTCTCTTGGGACAGCCCCTCCACCATCTTTGGAGTGTCTCTATTTTCCTACTAAATGTCTTGCTATCCTATGCTTTGCACAAACTCTGTCTC
>PVKE010041162.1:0-14285 GCA_004027555.1 Craseonycteris thonglongyai | reverse complement strand
TAATTCAAGGCACGTTGTTCAATTAGCTAAGAGACTTTCTTAACAACCTCTCATTGTTGCAGTTTCTGCTTAGAATTTAGGTTATAAACTCAAGGCTGTTAACCCAAACACTAACAGAGATGGTCATTTGAACTTTAAGATGGCAAAAGAATGTTTAGTATTACAGAGAGGTTAAAAAACCTTAAGCTTTCTGAAAATCTAACATTTTTAAACACTACCAATAACTACGCAAATGAAGAATAAGAATCCTAAATGTTAAAATCATCCAAAAATAATAATTAAAAATCACAAGATAAATTAAATTCCCTTATTGTTTGGGGACCAATTCACAAAACTAGCTATTGTTATACTAATACTGTCTTCATTTTAAATATTGATATTTTGCTCATCACTAACTTTGAAATATTACATTAAGACATAATATTATTTCTCTCCCTCACTGAGTTTTTTGATGCCTTCTTAAATTTTGCACCTCACCCAACTAACTCTGGTCTCAGCTGTTTTCTCCCATGTAGATTAGCAAACCAAGAAAGGAATTCTACAGGTTAAGAAACAGAGAAAAAGAAGCCAATATAGGGAGAAAAAGTTAGAGGCAAGAGATGAAAAGAGGGGGATGTCAGGATGGCTCAGTGGGTTGAGCACTCGTCTTGAAGCCCCAGGGTCCGAAGATCAAATCCTGGCCCCGGCCCGTGTGAAGGAATACCGGTATGCTGAACTGGGGTGTGCCCCCAGCTCAGTTCTCACTGGGTATGCCCTGGCCCAGTTCCTGCCCTGCGCAGCCCTGTGCACACCTGTGAAATGAAACTATATTGAAAATTGATGATGTGCAACTATGGAAACTGCTCTGGGCCCTTCTCTCTCTCTCTCTCTCTCTCTCTCTCTCTCTCTCTCTCTCTCTCTCTCTCTCTCTCTCTGTCAAAAACAATAAAGATGAAAATAGAGGACTTTCTATATTTCCCATCCATTCCTGCCTCGGTGTGGTACATCAGTAACCCAGATCCTTATAACATATTTCATGTTTCTTTTCTTTTTTTTTTTTTAGGTTAACTCAACTGTGGATTAAAAGATCCCCAAGAATGTCAAGTAGAACACTGCGTAAGATTTTGTTTGGAGGAAAGAGGCACTCTACTGCTTTAAAAACACAGAAACACACATATTCCTTTATTAGGAGCTTATCTAAAAACCTAACCACCATCTAAATTTTAAATATTGCTTGTATGGGAAAATGCACTCCAACAGTTCTCCAGAAAACACAGGTTTAAATAACTAAAGTAAACATTTGTGTGACATTTAATGCTATTTCCTCTACATTCTTAAAAAGGCCAAGTTCCTGAAGACTCAGTTTTAACTGCTTTCCACACAAATTCATTTCATAAGGAGGCAAAGGCTGTTTATGCTCGTGGCTCAGTGGTCAAACCACAGAATGCATAAAAGTATTATTTCGGTGAACAATGAATTTACTAACTCCATTAAATATTATTTAAAGAGAAGAATAATTTTACAAAAAATAGTTAAGAAAATTTGTTAAAATATTAAGTTTCTTTTAATCGGCTTTCTCACTCAGCTTAATGAAGCTGGGAAGAAAGGAGGGCATTTCCTTCTGCAGCATAACTACCATAAAAGAACAAGGCAGATACAGTACTTTCCAATGTAAAGTTTGACTATGTTATTTCTCAAAGCTTGTCCCCAAAAGACTAGTGACACAAATTTCAGTCTTTTTCTTTAGAAACACAGCCATAACGTTTTGCTTGCAAACACAAAACACAAATAATCTATAAAATGGAGTCATGTTCACATATCAGCACCCTGTCATGATCACTGTCCCACCCCGGGCTACACATCCTGTGCTTGCTACTTACTACCTTATCCAAGTCTCAACCTTTCCATTTTCTAAAAATACAGATAATACCGCCTTGTCACGGGGCTTTATAATGCATGGAACATACCTAGCTCAAAGACTGGTACATCATAAGGTCTCAGTAAACATCAGTGCATCTTCTTTTATAATACATGCAAATATGAATCACATAATGATTTGTTCGCGTGACAGGTATGTAGGTGAATTTTTACTTTTGTTTCACTTTTGCTAACGTAGTTCATATGCTAAGTACTAATTGTTTTAATGTCAAAAATCTATAGAACAACTGTCCTCCCCAGATGGTTCTCAAGACCTCCTGGCAGCCTGGGATGGTTCAGGCCCTCACTCCACACTTCCCAATGGATGCTTGCACTCACTTTGGAAAATACAGCAAATATTTCTCCAAACTACAGCAATTCTTCCACATAATCAAAACTATTCACTGGCCTCAACCAGAGAAAATATTCATTAGTGGAATCCCCCATTTTATTGGTGAGCTTAATTTCAAATACAGTCTGTTTGGCACACAGGATTGATGAAATTTATATTTTTATAGATTCTATACTCATTCAAATGTTTCAAGGTTGCTAAAGCTTCACTTCGACAGATTTTTGGAAGAGAGCACTGAAAATACAGTCCTTTCAGAGAAAAAAAAATCTTATTAAACCATAATAGCATGAACAGAAAAAGAAAAGAAAAATATGTGCCTTATAGGTCTCACTTGATTACATGGAAAGAAGAATTACCAGGGAATGTTAAGATAGCTCAGCAGGTTGAACACTTGCCTTGCAACTACAAGGTCCAGGGATCGAATCCCAGCTCTGGCACATGAAGCCATATGCTGAATTACGGCACAACTGGTAACCACCAGGATGGCAGTGAAGGTTATTGCCTTCCACACAGGAGGGCCCCACTTTGGTTCCTGTCCCGTATAGCCCACACCCACCTGTGTGGAATGAAACCATGTTACAACTAATGATGTACAACTATGGAGTCTGCTCTGGGCCCTCCTCTCTCTCTCTCTCTCTCTCTCTCTCTCTCTCTCTCTCTCTTTCTCTCTCTTTCTTTCTCATACACATCTTCTCTCAAACAATAAAATATATCTTAAAAAAAAAGAAAAAGAATGAATACCAGATTAACTAATGTAGGTTAATACAATCAACAAACATAACATAACTTAATTACTGAATGTGCACTAACCTACAAATATATAAGAAACCAGTTTATTCTTCTTGTCATATATTAATAATGTTCTAGTATTATACTCCTTTTAAAAATACTTGATTTTTAAAAATATTAGTGTTTTTAAAGCAGCAGAGTGCCCCTTTCCTCTAAACAAAATCTTATGTAGTGCTCTACTTGACATTCTCAGTGTTTCCAACCATGCAGCATTCTAGAGGGCAATTTGTAAATATGTATCAAAGGCCTTAAAATGGGCAAACCCTCTGATGTAGAAATTCCATATCCAGAAATCCACTCTAAGGAAGTAATCAGATAAATATCCAAAGATATATGTACAAAGTGATGCACTGGAGTGTTGTTTATAAAATAGAAGCAATCTGTATGCTATAGGATGAGTTAAAGAGTATATATCCTTCAACGGAGAACTAAGCAGTAACTTTAGATGGTAATGTAGATATATACTTATTAACATGAAAATACATGCTTTAAGAGAAAAACAAGTAATAAATCAATACATATTACATTAATATTATAAAAAAACATTTTTTAAGAATATATATTTTAGATGTTAATGCTGATCATCATCATGTGAAAGCTTCTGAAATTTTGGTTATCTGTATTTTCTAATGTTTCCACAATGAACATGTACTTTGTATATGTACAATTAAAAGCAAAAATAGATAAGAAAAGGATATTTTGTATCCCAAATCCAGTACTTACCAGACATATAACTTTAGGCAAGTCAGTTAATTCCCAAGACTCAGTTTTTTCATATATAAAATCGGCATAATAATAAACTATACCTCTCAGGGCCAGTAGGAGATTAAAATTAAAAAGCAGAAGCATTTTGAAACTGTAAAGTACTCGATAAACATAGATTATTGTAACAAGCTGACAGAGAGCTCACTAAAAGACAACCCTGTAAAGAGGCTGGGAAAAGAAAGACAAATTGATAGATTCTCAGGTGACATTAAGAGAAGTATGGGGGAATGTTATCCTCCACCTGTACAAGTGATCACATGTGTGGCCGTGTAGCTGCTTCTCAGTGTCATGTTGAAGGGACAAGATGGTGAGGACGATGGTGATGACAGAGCAACTTTTATTAAGCATTTAATACATGTTCAGTACTGGAACTGCTTTCTCCACCTTATTTAATCCATTATGTATTTTACTATCCCTTTTTATGGATCAGGATACTAAGGCATAAAGAGGTCAAATAATTTGTTGAAAGCCACACAAATGTTAAAAGGTGAAACCAGGCTTCCAACCCAGGACATTAGCTCCTGAGTCCACATTCTTAAACACACCTAACACTAATAAAGGGAATGTATTCCAGGATGCAGTCATACCTGAAAGGGCTGAAGAGATCAAGACCAACAGTCATGGGCACCTAGTACCAGGGCCAGAAAGCTAAGGTAACATCAACTTTGACTCAAAATGAAAGAAGTTTTCAATAATCTAAGATGGCCAAAGACTAAATACCTTACTATGTAAGGCAGCATCATCATCACTGGAAGTCCAAAATGGGACCATTTGAGGTTGTTCTGAAGGGAACACAAATGGCCATACGTCTGCCTGACCCAAAAAACAACAACAGCAGGGGATCAGGACCTGCAATCACCAATGCTGGTATCTCCCAAGGAGGCCCCCATTAGGGTCGGTGCCCCCTGCCCCTCACCCCAGCCTCGAGTTCACAAGCACAAGTCCTAAACCCAGTCCCTCAGAATATGGCTATGTTTGAAGATCAGTCCTTTAAAGAGGTAACATATGCTCTAATCCAATATGAATGGTGTCCTTACATAAGAAGAAGAGATTGGGACACACGCAGGCACAGAGAAAGCCCCATGTGAGGACACAGCAAGAAGGCAGCCATAGCTGAGGAGAGGGGCCTCAGAAGACCAACCCTGCCAACACCTTTATCTTGGATTTGCAGCCTCCAGACCAACAGAAAATAAACGTGTGTGTGTTCGTTTAAGCTATGCTGTCTGTGGGACTTCGTTATGGCAGTCTCAGCAAACTAATACAGCCCAGCTCCGAAGGGCAGGGTATGCCCCACCAGGAGCCTGTCCTGGTCCTCGCTGCCTTCTCGCCATCACTCTGCTCTGTAGCTGAAAACCTTCTCCAGCCACTGCCAACTTGGCCTGCCTGTGTCTCCCAACCTGCTTCAAGCTCACAGGCTAAGCCCTGCCCCCTGACCACCAAGCCTCCAGGTCCATGACAGCTGGTGCTCTGCTCAAAGCCAGGCACAGGTGACTCTGAGAAACCACCAGCCTAGAGGATCCCTGACTTTAAAGATTTATTTTATTGATTTTTGACGGAGAGAAACAGAGACAGAGAGAGACAGAGAGAAAGGGGAGGGCCCAGAGCAGTCTCCATAGCTGACATTAGTTTTCCATTTAGTTTCACTCCACAGACCGGCAAAGGGCTGCGCAGGGCAGGAACTGGGCCAGGAGCCTCCCACATAGGCCCCGGAAAGAACTGAACTGGGGGCACACCCCAGTTCAGCATATGGGTCCACAAGGGCCGGGGCCGGGATTCGATCCTCGGTCCTCGGGGCATCAAAGCGAGCACTCTACCCACTGGGCCATCCCAGCTTTCCCAGATCCCTGACTTTAGACAGCTGCCGCTCACTCGACTACTGCTCCCGAGGAGCATCTGGCTTCTGCCTTCGCTTTTCTAATTGGGGCTCCCCTTTCTGTGGGTGCTAAAACACATCACTCTGTCAGGACATGCCCTCTGAGGAGTCATTTAGACTCAGAGGCAGACACTTGTTTGTTTGTTTGTTTGTTTGTTTTACCAGAGCCCTCTCCTTCCCAGGTTGCGTAAGAACTCTGAGGCCCATGCAGAGAGGAATGAGTGTTCAGAGTATGCCAGCACTGACCACGTGCAAGTGTCTGCCTTCTCCCAGAACTCAGATTCAGAGGCCAAGCTATATGTACCGGTACCTATAAGCCTTCTGTATAACTATGGGTGATTATTTTCCTTTAGGGGGCCTTCTAGCAAGCTGCCTTTCAGGGGTAACCCCACCAGTCTCTCACACATGACCGCAAATGTCCACTGCAGTCCTGCTGCTGGATCCATGCACAGAGGGAAGAGAGGAACGTTACCCAACTCCACACGCTGGTGGATATGGACACCCAGCCAGGATACCCGGGTAGTATACACGGAAGTCAAATAAACACAGACAAAAGCCCTTGGCCATCTGATCATCTTACTGCTCTGCTTAAAACTGTTGTGATAAACTCAAATTACCTAAAATGGCACCACAATCATTTCCAGCAATGTGTCCTGACACCTGGCTCCTTGTGTTTTGGTCAGTCACGCAGATCTACTCCATGCTGGACTGTTCTCTCCCTTCAGAGTACTGGTACCCTCCTCTGTGCCTGCTTACCTCCTACTTATTCTGCAAGTCTCAGATGTCACCTCCTCTGGGAATCCTCTCTGATTGCCCCATGTCTGAATTAATTACTCTTCTACGTGCTCCAATAACATCTACATACCCACACTCACAGCATAATCAGCACTCCATATCGTTCTTTGTTTGGGAAAAGGGGAGGCAGAATCAATTGCTTCCCTTTTTTACCCACAACCCCAACCCAGTCAGTTAAGCTCTTTAAGTGGGGTGATCATTCATCTTGGGATAGTCACAGTTTTGCCTGTTATTCCAGTGTAATTATTGACTGCATCACTATTTGTCCTCTTTTCTTTCCCAGTTTGGATGACAATTTACTTAGTTATCCTGTCTATATAGACAGAATCCACTTTTTTTTTTCCTCGCTGTCTTGAATTCCCTGGAACTACCACTTATTCTCACAAAATCCTCAAAAATAGAAAAAGTAAAAATACAATCTATTTCCATTTTAGAATTAAGAGCATGAGATTTTAAGGCCAGATTTGCATATGTTGAAGTACAATATGTTAGTTTATACTATAAAATTCATGCCCTTAATGAATAAAATGCTGCACTGAATATTAAAAACTTCTCTAGGAAGAACAAGGTTGAAGTAAGTATCTCATCACCTTCATGAATATAGTTGGAGATCTTGGGAACCAAAGTATAATGTAATGTTTAAGTCAGTTCTTTCAGTCACATTAGTATACTTCTTTTCAGCTCTTACTTTAATTTTTAGCTCTATAACTTCTCTACGAATAGAAACATAAAATACTTGGATCAGTTACACAGGCTTGTCAAAATAACCTAACGTGCAATTATAACATCCTAAGGTACTTTTGAAAGATGTTACCATGAAAAGATTTTTATTACAGAATTTTTTATAGCTCTTACACCACTAAAAATTGAATTGTCCATCTGCATCTTTATAGATGACACAATGTAGATCTTGAATGTTTTGCTAGTACACACATTATTTATCTGATAAATAACATCACTTTATGGTATGGCAAAAATATGCTTTATTTAAGTAATTATTTAATTTAATTGGAATACTCTTTATAAAAAAGTTATTCATCAGACAGTAAAGAAAAACAGTCTCCTCTGATTAATGACTGCCTTCTAACAAATAGAAAATATACAGTTTCTAGTTCCCCAACCTATGACCCAGATGTAATCCAAACTCTGCCCTTCAAATAGTTCATAATCTACAATTAACAACCACATTCTCATTACACTAATAATACAAGAAAGTCTGCATTTTCTTCTACTGAGAGCTATACATTTTTTTTATTTTAAAATTTCTAAAATTGAGGTTGTACCATAAATTAATAGACTCATTAATATACTACAATTTTTCCCTTGAAAGGCTGTTGAGTATCTTACATTTGCAAGAAGCATTAAAACGGGGGAAGCACTATAATTTAAGTGTCTAATTAAGGAAGCTAAGAGTACATGTACTATCATATTAATTATTACAATGATCTAGCATTATGAGTTAAACAGGTCTGTTTTTCAGAAGAAAAAGCAGAGATTCAGCAAGCTAAAATGCCTGAGCTATAAAAAACAAACAAACAAACAAACTGGTAACTGGTGAAGCTGATTTCAGATCCAGCTCTGCTGCTTTCTGCTGCATCCCAATACACTACCAAAGGCAAGCCAAGATGGCTGTGGGCTAGAATGGCAGAGGAAAGCTAGAGGGAGAAGCACTACAGAATGCAGGAAGAAAGAGAAAGCTTTCTGGATGAAAAGTACAACATATTAAAAGATATGTAGGCTTCTGAGTTACCCAATATAGACGTATTCAATCAAATGACTTTTAACACTCGATTTCTCTTTCCTACCCATTAAGAAATGGAGGTTTAGAGAAATTAAGTAACTGTAAGACGGTCTCACAACCAGGATAGGAGCCAGGATGAAAACCTAGGCAGTCTACCTCCAGAACCCACCACCCTTTTTAACAGTAAGCTATCCTGCATCACCAGCTAGTATAGGGTTCTAGTTTTATAAAAATAGAAACCTCCATTTGTTTGAATGTGTTGTACCTCTCATCTCAGCCAGTGATAAAATGCTAATTGTCTTAAAATTATATATTTGATTTTCCATGAAAACAGAGATCTGACCAGGTTGAATAACAGAATTTACTCTAACCATTCATTAATGATCTTCTCATTCATTCATTCAACATTTAAATTGCAGTTACCACACTCCAGGAATGCATGTAAAGGAGTAAGATTAAAATGACTCTGTAAAGCAAAATGTCTGATTTTTTAAAACATGACAGGTGATAAAAGCAGTCACTTCTTAAAGCATAATTTTCTTTTAAAAAAAAAAAAGGAGAGAGAGATGTAAGGCAGAAGAACGGTCATGGGGATTAAGCTCCTTCAGCTGGGATGAACTACACATCGACAACTGCGAATTACAAGGGCAGACACCATGTCCCACTCATCTCTGTGTTAGAAGAAACTTTGTTCCCAGAAGACTTGTTAATAAATGAGCTGTTTATGATTTGTTTTTGTTTAGGGAATTAATGAACTTTCACCACAAATGCAGAAGTTCCATACACCTCCAAAAACACTTTTCACTGTCATTGAAAAGACACTCCAAGTCTCCTACAGAATATGCACGTAATTACTAAAAACTTGAAGATATCAAGACCAAAAAGAAATTCAAATTTTATTATCATTTAAAAATTAAGGTGGCTTTAAAATTTTTTTTTTAAGATTTATTTTTATTGTTTTTTATAGAGAGAGAGAGAGAGAAAGAGATACAGAGACAGAGATAGAGAGAAAGAGGCAGGCCCAGAACACTCTCCATAGTTGCACATCATTGGTTTTTCCACATAGTTTCATTCCACAGGTGGGCCTGGGGCTGCACAGGGCAGGAACTGGGCTGGGGTCTCACCCTGGTGAGAACTGAACTGGGGGCACTCTCCAGTTCAAAATATGGGTCCGCACAGGCCGGGGCTGGGATTCGATCCTTGGGCCCTGGGGCTGCAAAGTGAGCCCTTAACCCACTGAGCCATCCCGGCTTCCCCAAGACTTTGAAATTTTGACTGACAAAAACCCTGTGGCTAAGAGCTTTCAAATTTAAGACAATATTCCATTGTCCTGCTTTATACACGAGGAGGTTCAGGACACACTACCCCCAAATATGGCATACTGAACATTTCGAGCTGAAGGCATCTGAGAAACAGCAGGGGCAGAAAAGATTTTCTGACCTTCCCCAGAAGCAGGACTAAACCCTCATATGAGAGGTGCCCTCACCACACCCAGAGGAAAGGAACATTCTATCACCTGGATGCCAGGCGGAATTTGAATGAACAGGCCTTGCTGTTAGCTCACGTCATTTTTTTTATCACATCATGTTCTTTCAAGACTTTACACTTGTCATCAAAACCAGCAAAAAAAATTATTTTGTTTAACCACTTCTTTGAGTTTTCATTCCCAAATGAAGGCTCCCGTGTTACATAAATTTACATTAAATAAATCTGTATGCTTTTCTCTTATTATCCTACCTTTTATTACAGGGGTACTAGCTGAGAACTTAGAAGGGTGGAGGAAACCTAGTTTTTTCCTCCCTACATACAGAGATACAAAGCAGCAAGATAAGGTTCTTTGAAAATACAATGAGCATTCAAAATACTAGCATCACAATTTCATAATTGTCAAAGAGAACACAGAATATTGATTTGAGCAACAATATTTAAAGTCACTATATTTAATTCCAATAGTTAGTGGCAAACCACATAATGAATTTATTTTTCTTAATATTAATAACAGCACTAAGTACCCTTAAGAAATATTCAAATTTAGGGGGAAATAAAGATAGGAATGTTGTACTTTCTGCATCACAATACCACTTAACACTACGAACAGTTACTTGTAAACAATGTGAAATCACCAATCTCACTGGGGCACTCTTATAGGAAATGTCATTAATTTGTACAACTCTGTTATGTATGATTTAGTCAAGTAGAAAATACTAATAACTTTTAAAAAATAAAATTAGCAAATTTCAACAAATTTGAAATAAGTCAACATGACACAAAAAGATGGTGGCAACAACGAAAATGGACTCAGAGACTAGATTTGGGTAATGAGTAATGATGACCAGTGTGAGTAGATGTGAAGAATGACAGAAAAAGAATAACAAAAAGAGAAAAATGATTAACCACAGTATCAGAGCTGGAGCTATGGAGACCTAATTCACATGAAGTAAAATGCATGAGGATTTTGGGAATATTCATCCAATTCAAAAATATTCTGTGTGCCTCTCCTTCATCTAGGGCAGGGGTGTCAAACTCAATTAAAACACAGGCCATTTGGTGCAACAGGCAAGATTCACGCGGGCCACATCACAATTACAAACGTCGCCGGAACTGAGTCAGCGCGTTTATACACGCACAGGCCCCCAGGAAAGGCACTGGGCCACGTGTATACTCGTCTTCAGTAGTTAAAGGGTTAACGAGGGAATTGTGTGTACGGTATTGCCTCGATCTTCCCTAAGCGCTATTTTCTTCATCACAATTTTTTCTATTTTCATTTTATTTCAGAGCATCATGGGCCACAAAAAATTACCTTGGGCGCTGCATGCAACCCGCGGGCCGCCAATTTGACACCCCTCATCTAGGGAGACATGGTTTAAAGCAATACAAATGATGTTCTTATCCTCACAGAAGTTACTTACATTCAAGGGGGGAAGAAACAGTGAATAGACAAACAAGAAAACACTGAATAGTAACAGCTGCTACACTGACTAAAACGTCATGATGCAATAGAGTCAATGGACATTCAGTTTGAGTGAGTGGTCAGAGAAAGCCTCTGAAGAAATGGGCTTAATCTAAATTTATCACTTTATTATGCAAACATTAAAATACTAAAGTTAGAGACAAGAAAGTTTCTACATTATGTTTTATGATGTGAGACACGTTTTGAATTGCTACATGACTTTTTGGCATGAGTCAGAAGAAGAGGAGCAGGAGAGAAGAGTCTGTTCCCTTTGCTCAGTCAATAGGCTTGGGTGAACTCAACAAGTGGGAGGACGAATCTCAGAAAGAAAAGTGTGGGGGAGACGGAGGGGAAGAATGGCTGTCAAATCCATCAGGTTTGATATTTCACAATGACTGAAGTAGCATTCTTCATTTATCAATCCTACTTTCCCCAATGCACAAAATCTAGATTCACATATTGCTGGGGTTTTTTGTTTTTTGGGTTTTTTTTTAGTGTTTTTTTCTAATGAAGATACATGCCTTTGATGATATCCTATCTATCTATCTATCTATCTATCTATCTATCTATCTATCTATCTCTCTACCTACCTATCATATAGTGCTCGTTATTTATTATTAGCAAAAACAAGATCATTATTTTGATTCATGAAGAAAGCATGCCAAAATTACATTCCATAGTTTCAGTAATTGTATAGCACAGAAAAATAGACTTGCCCACCCACATAACAAAAATTTTCTTTATGGCTTAGGAACTATCTGATGTCTTAGCTGAATATCTTTGATCCACCTACCATTAAAAATTACTGCCACCTACAGTAATCTAAGGAGCAAAGGATATGAACCCAACTTCAAATTTGAGGTACAGGTGAAGTAACTTTCCCAAGTTCCTGGAGATAATACACAGCACAGCCAGGATTAAAAGTCAGGCAAGTCTGACTAGAGTTCACACCCATGACATAGATTGTGTTACCTCTGGCATTAGCAACAAAGAATAGCTGGGCTCTGGAGATTTTCCACAAAGTAAATCTCTTTCATATTTGCTCAATAATTTCCAACATGTCAGCTATAACAAATGATCTTCTGGAATATATTTAGCATAACAATTTCTCCATCTTTCTTGTGGACCCTCTACAGTCTAGCTCTGGGTTCCAGGAAGATATTTACCGTAGCATGAGGATGAAAGCAAAGGTTGCAGTCAAACTGGTTACACTCCCAGCCCACTAGCAATATGACCTTGGGCAAGTACTTAACCCCTCTGTGCCTCAGTTTCCTTATTCTGTAAAATGGTGTCAATAACATTACTACCTCACAGCATAGTTATAAGGGTTTAATGAGTCAATATAACCAAAGTACTAAAAATGGTACTAAGAACATAAAATCTACAAAGTGTTAGCTGCCATCATTATCATCATAGTAAAAAAGTCTAGACTTCACCCCTATCTTACCTCCCTGTCTGTACTCCCGAATGACCACCACTCTGTATACAAAGGTAGTAGGTAAATGAAAACCTAAGAGATGATGTGATAACCCCATAAAGATACCTGGAAGACATTACTCATTTCATTTACTACACAGTGTCCTTTTTAATGAGAATCTTAAGAGGGACTGCTTTCCTAGTATAAAAAAATTAATTGTATTCATGCTTGTGAAAAATTGATGTTGTTTTATTTATAAATCTATAAATCAAGTAACTAGTCAAACTTCACATTTTATAATGACTGCCAAGAACATTTAGAATGAAACATGTTCCCCATCTTAGTAAATATCTAGAATTTAACAGTATGTATTTTTCTATTAGTCATGGTGCAGTTTATGGCCATTCCTTTTCTTTTTCCTTTGCCAGCCACTTCCCATTTAAGTTTCACCTTACTCTTTTTTAATAACCAAGGTATGAAACACTCTGTCTGGAGGAATAGGAAAGGAAGAGAAAGGAAGACTGAAGATTAATTATATCATTAGGACCTATGTATAATTTTCTTCTGAGCTAAAAGCCAAGCAAAGGCAAGAAGATAGAAGAAAAGCACAGATTCAGAAGTAGTCTGCCATTACCAGGCCTTCTGCCACACTTTAATCTGCCCAGTGATCGGTATCATTAAAGAATTCTCCAGAATCCTGTTCCACAAAAATAAAACAGATATAATAATTCCAAGTTCACAGGCAATGAAATGACAGATTCTTGACTTAAACATCAACAAATATTCCAACCACATTACAGACATTCTTCCAGGCACTTGGGATTTATTGGCTGACAGAACAGATAAAATGCCCTACTTTCTACCTGGGAATTTAGGTAACAAACAATTAACATTGGCAAATAAGTAAATTTATAGTGTGCCAGGAGGAGATAAGTGCTATGAAAAAGTCAAGCAACGTAAATGGGATCCGTGCAAAGGATTTATGTATAACATAATTTTTACCAGGAATTAAAAATAGATATACGTAATTCTGAAACGAGTAGGTAAGTTACAATGGTATAAATCCAAACAAAGTTTTAAAAATATCTTTTACCCCAAATAAACTCACATTTTAAATGTCTGAATGTTTACTAGTTCTGTTGACTTATCTTCGGTAAAGTAATTATTTTTTCATATATCAAAATAAGTCACACCCTATCATTTGTGTAAACCCTTATTTTCCAACCACTTCAGTAAAAACTGGGGTTTGAGGAAGTGTTAGAAAACATTCCTTTTCTGCCCTTGTACCCACACGCATAACTATAGAAACTCTAACTACAAGCGGAAGCTCATCAGTTCCAGGATTTGTCTCATGGGCTCTCAAAACACAATCATTCTCTCAGCCCATTATATTTGTGCTTGTCCATGCTGTGAAGCAACGCCCACTGCTGAATCTGCTGACATGTACACCAAGGGAGCACAGGTGCATGCCAAACTCACTGACATGGCAATAAAGCCTGTGACACCCCCAGATGCTACAAAGCCACTTCTCTGAAAGAGTCTCTGGCCAACAGCACCCTTTGCTATAGCAACCAAACTTCTAAGTATCACTGCTATCCCCCTGACCAAGCCACCATGCACTCAGGATGCTATAGGGGTTTCAGTCAAACGGTGACTGCTTATCTTTCTTGTTCTTTGTAAAGAATCGCCCTCTTTCTAGGACTTGGG
>PVKE010041161.1:0-14289 GCA_004027555.1 Craseonycteris thonglongyai | reverse complement strand
CAAAATGTATTGTCTGGGTGGGCGGAGATCACAGTGTCAGGCTGTCAGAATTCTAGGAATTTATGACCTTGGCAAATTCCCAGAATGCATTAAACTATTGCTAGAAAGTTTTGTCTTCTACAATCGCTTCAAAGTCCATGGTACACGGAATTCCACCCCAGACATTGCGAGCGATCAACGATCGACCAAAATTGGCCTCGCGATCAACCGGTTGACCGCAATTGACTTGTTGGCCACCCCTGCCTTAGAGCAACAGGAGAGAAGATGATTCAGAGAATTTTAGGATTCACTTCTAAGAAGAGTCAGTTATTTCTTTGCATTAGTGATTATGGTATTTGTGGATTTCACATAATTTCTTTTATTTGAGAATTTATTTTAATAGCTTGAGTGTATGAGAGAATAAAAGTGGTTCACAAATTATGTAACTTTTAACTCTATTAGGCCTTCAAATTTTCTTAGTATAATTTGTCTCTTAAAGACATGTGTCCTCTGTTCATGTTTCTTTTCCTTGATTATACCTCACTTAGATGCAATATATACATTGTTTATTATGTATATACCATGTACCAAGCTAGAATCTCAAATGATAAAACTTAAGAAACACATAGTAGTAATAAATTTTCTTCAAACTTATTTATTTATCATGGCACACTAGGACTTTCATTATGTGATTTTGATTAACTTTGGAATTCTTTTTTCCCCCTACAATACTCTATGCTGCATTGGTACTAAAATAGAGTTAAATTATTGTAAATAAAACACCTTCCACTTTACCTTTTTGCCAAGTTTATTAAGGTTTTTTTTTAAATTATTATTTCCTTCGTAAATCATAATGATAGATTTTGATGACTTCTGCCTCTTCCTAGTGAATTTGATTCTTTACAAAAGTGTGCTATATTTATTTTCAGATATTTTGGTAGTTATTGTGGTATTACTACTATAATTTAATTAAGGGCTAACCAACAAAACATGCATGAGAAAAGAATATTCACTAAAAACTAAATTTAATGTTTTAGAAAGAATGAAGCTATGTCAATAAAAAAGTGAAGTGGGGAAAGCTGGGATGGCTCAGCGGGTTAAATGCTTGCTTTGAAGCCCCAGGGACTTAAGAATGAATCCCGGCCCAGGCCCATGTGGACCCATATGCTGAACTCGGGTGTGCTTCCCATGCAGGAAACCCCCAGCTCAGTTTCCACCCTGAGGAGCCCCTACCCATCTGTATGGAACAAAACCACGTTGAAAACTGATGACTGTGCAACTATGGAGACTACTCTAGGCCCTCCCCCTTCTCTTTCTCTCTCTTTGTCTCTCTCTGTCTGTCAAAATCAATCAAATAAATCTTAAAAAAAAAAAAGTGGGGAAGCCGGGATGGCTCAGTGGGTTAAGCACTCACTTTGCAGCCCCAGGGGCCAAGGATCAAATTCCGGCCCTGGCCTGTGCGAACCCACATGCTGAACTGGGGAGTTCCCCCAGTTCAGTTCTCACTGGGGCCAGTTGCTGCCCTGAGCAGCCCCGCCCACCTGTGGAATGAAACTATGTGGAAAAACCAATGATGTGCAACTATGGAGACTCTTCTGGGCCCTCCCCCTTCTCTCTGTCTCTGTATCTCTCTCTCTGTCAAAAACAATAAAAGTAAATCTTAAAAAAAAAGTGAAGTGGATAATCATCAGGAGAAAATTTGAACTTATATTGTTTTATATTGTAGCTCCATTCTAAAGAAAAACAAAATTGGAAAAAAATAGATTATAAATAACGGACATGATTTATGAAAATAAAAATTATATGGACTCTACTTTGTGGTCCCCATACTCTAAAACATCTTTAATAAACATATTTGTATATTTGAAATTAAAATGATATGTTTAATGTATGCATGTTTATAATTTCTCACTATAATAGACTGTTAGAATTAACTAACGAACAAGAGATCCCAATAGATTAGCGTAAAGAATGCTTTATGTTCTCTGCTCTTCAGGTCTATATAC
This sequence comes from Craseonycteris thonglongyai, assembly GCA_004027555.1. Taxonomy (NCBI): domain Eukaryota; kingdom Metazoa; phylum Chordata; class Mammalia; order Chiroptera; family Craseonycteridae; genus Craseonycteris; species Craseonycteris thonglongyai. Next base: position 12,304 of record PVKE010041161.1, on the reverse strand, counting down.
AAGCTGTTTTGTTGGCTTAAAACAATCAGCATTTCTCTTTCCCTCTACTTAATTTATTACTTGCCTATGCTACTTCTTCCCCTTTCCTATTCTAAGCATGGTTAATTCATACATGTTTTGGGCACTTATTTAAAACAAATAATAGTGTGTGTGTGTGTGTGTTTGTGTCTGTGCTTGTATCTGTCATGCACAGAAAATATTACTGAAGCATTTCGTTTTATATAAAATTAATTCAAATTATTATAAGCAAAACTTTATATTTTTCTCTAAATGTCTATTTGTACCTTATAAACATTACTCCTCTATTTATATAACTAGCAAATTTTAACAATTAGTTTAAGTGGTCTTTTGATTAATACTCATTCTAATGTACAAGCTTAGATATATTCGTGAAAATTTAAACTGTGTTTGCATATTTAATACATTTGTTTTTTTATTAAGTACTTTAATAGATCTTCTCAAGCACTTAATAATACTTGTGAATATGATAAATTAAACTTATAAATATCTTTACTTTTAAGGTCATTTAAGTGTTCTAGTAAAGTTTATAATCTGAGTAAATTTTCAAATTATAATAAGTACACATATTATATTATTATGAAATATTTTAGGAAGGACTGTTATTCAATGAAGCCAAATTCTCTGATGTATTATGCATGCTAATAGTAACAAACATACACAGGAGATAATTCTTAACATAAAAGCAGTGTTTTATGTGTTTATTTTATTATATCTATACCAAACTCTACATTTTCTTATACGTAATATATACTAATTCATCAAGAAATAATTATGAGTGTTAGGCAGAATAACACCTTCTCCCTTCAGATGTCCACACCCTAATTTCTGGAAATGGTGCATCTTTATCTTACATGGCAAAAGTGATTTTGCAGAGTGATTAGATGCGCAGACCTGGAGATGAAGAAATCTCTGGATTTTCTGCTTTAGCCCAATCTAATTACATAAATCTTTTCTTTTCTTTTCTTTTTTACAGAGAGAGACAGAGAGATAGAGAGAGAGACAAAGAGAAGTGGAAGGGCCCAGACCAGTCTCCATAGTTGTTATGTCATTAGTTTTCCACATGGTTTCTGGTTTCCTTCCACACAGGGTAGGAACTGGGCTCTGGGTCTCATGCATGGGAGGCATGCCCCCTCAAGCCAGGGGCCAAATGGGGAAATGGTGGCAAGAACCAAACTGGGAGACTCCTGCATGGGAGTTCAGCATATAGTTCCCAGTTCAGCATATAGTTCCACATGGGCCAGGGCCAGTATTTGATCCTCAGTCCTGGGGACAGCAAAACAAGCACTTGACCCGCTGAGCCATCCCAGGTTCCCTTAATTACATAAATCTTTAAAAGAAAAACAATTTCCTATCCTGGTCACAGAAAAATATGACAGTGGAAGAAGGGCAAAGAGATATGACATGAGAAGGACTTAATTCACTCTTGTTGAATTTGAAGCGAGAAGAGAGATGTGAACCGAAGAATGTGGGTGGCCTCTAGCAGCTGCGACAGTACCTCAGTTGATATCCAGTCTGAAAATCATGACAGAGAATTCTGCCAACAACCTGAATGAGAAAAAGTACACAACAACAAACAAAATACAAAAAAACTGATTTGCCTTGAAAATGGTTTGCTTGAGCTTAAGAGACTTGTGTGGAAATTCAAACCTACAAAATTATAAGACAATAACTTTATAGTGTTTAAATTAAGTTTGTGTTATGTTACAGAGGCAATATAAAACTATTACAAGTCCCAAGCAATTCTGAAGATAACATCTTAGAATACTTGCTTATTTTCCAAATTTAAACCAGTTTTTCCATACCCAAATTGCCATATCTACCATTTTTACAAAAAAATAGGAGACTTGTGGGTCTGAAAAGCATAGTTTTGCAGTTATTACTTGCATAATTCAAACTATAGTCTACCTAACACTCAAACCTCCTGTAGCTATACTTCTTGATTGGCTTCAACTAATGCATTTATTAGTCTAGTTAATAATAAATTATTCTAACAGTCTTCTTATAATTTTAACATACTTTTAAATGACAATAGTTTTGATTTTACATTTGTCCAGGAGTTCTGTGGTCATACTTTCTAAAATCGTTGTAAGGACAACCAGGAAGCCCTCTTTAATTGACACCTCCCTCGTGCGCATAAACAACAGTTCTGGTGCACCTCATGGCTCCCATACTCTAAAAACTAAATAAAATTTTTAATTGTTTTTGACAGAGAGAGAGAAAGAGAGAGAAAGAGAGTGATGGAGAGAGAGAGAGAGGAAGGGAAGGGCCTAGAGCAGTCTCCATAGTTGTACATCATTAGTCATTCATTTTTGATAATAGTTTCACTCTACAGGTGGGCAGGGCTCATCACAGGGCAGGAACTAGATGAGGGGCCTCCTGCATGGGAGACATGCCCCCCATGAAATGGGGGCCTCCCACACAGGAAGCTCGCCCTGGTGATAACCAAATTGAGGGTAAACCCCAGTTCAGTATAAGGGTCCACATGGGTCAGGGCCAGGACACAATCATCAGACCCTGGGGTTGCAAAAGATCACTCAACCCTCTGAATCATCCCGGCACCCCACTTAAAAATTATTAATCATGTTTATTTATTTGAAATTAAAATGAAATGTTAATGTATGTATGTAATTCTATAGCAGGCAACCTATTCTATACTTCTGCCATAATGTTCTTGACCCTACATGGAATTTAATAAAATTTACCTATATCCTGTATGATATAGTAAACTTGTTGAAGATAAGATAGACATAATTGACCTAGGACTAAACTTATTAAGATTAATATTAATCAAAAATAAACAGATATAATTTGTATTTTATGAAAGAACATGTTTATTTAAAATAAGAAACAAAGCAAAACTAAACAAAACAAAAAGATTACTACCTTGAATTTTAGTCACAATGCCATATTACTTATTAATAAGTTATGCTACATGTATAATGGAATTGATCCTTCTTTTGTTGTTTATCAGAAGTAAGAACATTAAAGGATCTGAAATCTGAAGGTTTAGCCTACTTGTAAAAGAAGTTTTAACCAACTGGCCGAAGAAACTCTTGGATCAGAAACAAAGGACTTTATTACTCACAACAGTAGCATTTGCTCCAGTTTTCTGAATCACGGAGCCTGCAGAACAGTGCAAAGACAGCTAAATGATACCACACAGGCAGGGAGGTGCAACACAGAAAAAAACTCTCCAGATTAAGGAAACTGAATATTTTATAATGGCCACCAACAATTTCTCAGAGAGAGATTTTATCTTTATTATACTGGACAAAAAGTGAACCTTCCCTCTGTTCTGGAGAGAGATACCATCTCTATATTCTAAGACTATTTGTTCTATAAATAATCTTGAAAAGACTGTCTGATATAAAGGCAGTCATGCCTTTGTTTGCAGGATGTTCAGAGTCATGAGAGATCCATGAAGATTGTCTCTCACCAATACCCGCTCTTTGTCACTACATCATCTTGGCTTCCAGTGATTTTTCACATGGGCACACTATATGGTTGACCACTCTAACGAATCTGAAACAAATCCATTCAATTTATCCAGTCCGTATTTAATTAAAGCTATTATCAACAAGATTTCAAGCAGTGTGATGGGGTTAATTTGCCATATTTACCTTAACCATGTACTCTAGAGTCCTAAATCCAATCTGGTGAACAAACCCATTAACCAAACCATCAGTATCCTTAGAAAGCCAGTGGCTCTCTCCTTAGGTTTATGAATTGACTTTTTGTCTTAGCAGAAGGTACCACTCTAAGTGCAGCAGGAAGTATTAACAATTGTATAGCCACTGCCTTGGTTTATAAGGAAAAAAATAGAGGACATCTATCATTCATAAGAACCTTGACCAGTAAAATGAGGATGACCTTACTGCTTCCAAGGGCCAGGGTTGTGTCACTTATTATTTTAACTAAAGTTAAAATTTCATATGACCTTTTATAATTAAATCACTCCCTCTTTTTTTAAAGATTTATTTTTATTGTTTTTGACAGAGAGAGATACAGAGACAGAAACAGAGAGAAGTGGGAGGGCCCAGAACAGTCTCCATAGATGCACATCATTGGTTTTTCCACATAGTTTCATTCCACAGGTGGGAGTGGGGCTGCACAGGGCAGGAACTGGGCCAGGGACTCACCCTGGCAGGAACTAAACTGGGGGTACTCCCCAGTGCAGCATATGGGTCCGCACAGGCCGGGGCCAGGATTCAATCCTCAGTCCCCAGGGCTGCAAAGTGAGTGCTTAACCCGCTGAGCCATCCTGGCTTCCCCCACTCCCTCTTTTGAGATGACTATCTGTAAGAAATGCAAAATTAATGAGCTATTAATTCCTCCAAGAAACTTTCTTGAATGTATTTGTTTTCTATGATTATTATAAAAATTAATATACATTTGGTCACTTAAAAACAGAAATATATTATTTTATAGTTTTGGAGATCAGAAGTCCAAAATCAGAGCATTGACAGGGCAGTGTTCCTTCAATAGCAGGGATGTTCAACCTTTGGCTTCCCTGGGTCACATTGGAAGAAAAAGTCGTCTTGAGCCACACATAAAATACACTGACACTAATGATACATAATGATCTTACAAAATCATTAAGGGGAAGCCTGGATGGCTCAGTGGGTTAAGCACTCACTTTGCAGTGCCAGGGACCGAGGATCGAATCCCAGCCCTGGCCAGTGCGGAACCATATGCTGAACTGGGAGCTCCTCCAGTTCAGTTCTCTCTCTGTCTCTGTCTCTGTATCTGTCTCTCTCTCTCTCTCACTCTCTGTCAAAAATAAATAAATAAATAAAATATATATTTAAAAATATTAAAAATGTCTCATAATATTTTAAGAAAGTTTATGAATTTATATTGGACCACATTCAAAGCCCTCCTGGGCCACATGAGTCCCACAAGGCTGGGGGTTGGATAAGCTTTCTCTAAGGCCTATAGGGAAATAAATCTGTCACTCACCTCTTCCAGCTTTTGGTGGCTCTAGGCTTTGTGTGTGTGTGTGTGGCTGAATCATTCATATATTTGCTTCTGTCATTACATTGCCTTATATACTTCTGTCAAATCTCCCTCTGCCTCTCTCTTGTAGGGATATGTATCATTTGATTTATGGCCCACCTGTATAAACCAGGATAATCTCACTATAATATTTTTAACTAAATTGCATCTACAAAGATCCTTTATCCAAAGGTAAAATTCTCGGATTTTGAGGATTAGGACGTAGCTATATATTTGGAGATTACCATTCAACTAAGTACAACAAATAACCAAGTGTAGCTTCATTTTTGAAATTATCTTTAGTCTTTTTAGGGCTACGTAATCTGTGGTGTTCCTTAGACAAGTCTCTTATAATCACTTTAAAAAAGTCTCTTATAATCACCACTAAGGTACAATCACCATGTTTCTGGGATGCAGATAAGTTAATTCTTGACTTTCTACAAGAAGTACAGTTTGGGGGCTGTATGTGATGGCCCTGAACTAAAAGAATTGACAATTGTTAGTGATCTGCAGATCTTAACTTTATTATTCAAGGGGTGTAAGTATATGGTACCTTCAACATGGCCTCTGATTGGCTGGAAAGCCTGAGAGTTCCCAATTCAATTAGAATAATTACATGTAGTACATGCCTTAAAAAATAAAAACAAAAAGAAAAACTGCTTAAAGGCGGTCAGTACAACCTGTCTTGTTTGTCATTGACTGATGACATTTTTCTATTTGTGGAATAACTGAGTGCTCATTATGGAAATTAGGGTGGGGCAGACACCTGAAGGTCCTGGCAATTATGTTGTATGCCAGATTAAAAAAAATAAAAAATTGGACCATCCCTTCTGGTTTCCAATAGAATTTTAGGCAAGATTAGATGGACTAGCTATGAAATTATGGTCAAAAGCATCTAGCAGGAGTAGCAGAGTCAGCACTCAGTTAAATTTAATGTGTCTGAAACTGGGAGAGGCAAACCAAGATGTCTTCCTTATGAGGAAATTTTCAGAGGTGTTTCTGAAATTAAAAAAAAATAAACAAATAAAATTAAATTTAAAAAGTCTCTCTTTTTCCTATACCACTTTTAGTTTAAGGTATTTTTTTCTTGTTTTTTTTTTTCTTTTTGTTAACACTATATTAAAAGTCAGGCTCTCCACGTGCCATAAATTTTACTCCATAAAATTGATGTGTGATGTTCCATTATTTATATCTTCACCCTTTCCCTAATCATCTCCTACATGCAACCAAACTTTTCATCCAGAAGGATCAAGGTCAAGAGGGACAAGGATAATTTTATAAAATCTACAGGAACAAAATATTTGCATTCAAAACTTGGCTCTTGTAAACTACTCTAGGAAGGTTTGGTGAGTAGTGTACTCATTCAAAGATCCATTATTTTTATGATCTGGAACTATGGTAGTTAAACAAAAGAATATAAGTGGCTGAATCAGAATAAAGTTGAAACCCCTCAGACTTCATTATATGTGAGTCAGGCCAGCCTGGTTTGTCTTTGGGGTAATGGTGGTGGGATAGCTTCATGCCCAGGAATGGTCAGGGAAGAGTACTGAATTTTCAAATAAGGCATAATTTCTCATCCCTTTCATAATTATCATTGCTCAGTACACAGTAGATAAGAAAAGATTTTGGGGATGCTGAGATGGCTCAGTGGGTTACATGCCCACCTTGCAGCCCCAGGGTCTGAGGATCAAGCCCTGGCCCTGGCCTGTGAGGACTCATGCTAAACTGGGGTGAGCTTCCCACGTGGAAGGCCCCCAGTTCCATTCTTGCTGGGGCAAGGCCCCTGGTTTGGCCCCCATCTCATGGGAAACTTGCCTCCCATGTGGGAAGCCTCAGCCTGGTTCCTCTCCTGCGCTCCCTCACCCACCACCCCTGTCCACCCGTCTGGAATTAAACTGTGTTGAAAACTGATGACATACAACTATGGAGACTGCTCTGAGCCCTCCCTTCTCTCTCTCTCTCTCTCTCTCTCTCTCTCTCTCTCTCTCTCTCTCTCTCTCTCTCTCTCTCTCTCTCTCTCTCTTTCTCTGTGTCTACCTCCCTGTCAAAACAATAAAATAAATCTTTAAAAGTAAAAGATATTTTTCTGGAAATAACCATTTTTAGTGATTAGACAGCTTCATTAAGGAATGTGGCCCAGGAAGAGGTGAGACAATAAATGTCAGAAATATTGTGAGTTGATATTTAAAGAGGCTGTTCCACTACTCAGCAATACTGTAGTTGGTAGAAAGCATTGGTTACATTAAACTATTAATTTTCAGCTCATTGTTAAAAGGCTTTTGTGATAATAGGAACACTATTGTCATACTACAGAGGGTTCAAAAGTTAAAAAAACAATAGGTTCCTCTTAAGGGTCAAAACAGTGGATGTGCTAGGCAGAATAATGGTTTGTTTAAAATGCTCAAGTCCTAATACTCAGAACTTATGAATATGTTACCTGAAATGGCAAAAGGGACTTTGCAGATAATACTAAAAAGCTTGAGATGGAGAGATTACCCCGGATTATCTAAGTGGGTTTCATGATGTGATCACAGGTGTCCTTATAAGAGTGAGGCAGAGAGAGATACTACAGCAGATGAGGAGAAGATGGTGTGACAGTGGAAGCAGAGATAGCCATGAGCCAATGAGTCAAGGAGTGCTGGCAGCTTTTGGAGGCTAGAAGAGATAAAGACAGATACTTCCTGAACCTGCCACAAGAAAGCAAGCAACCAACCAACCATGCTGACTCCATGAATTTAGCTCTTAACCCCCTTTTTTTTTTTTCCAAACTAGAACTCAAAGGGAACTAATTGTTGTGGTTTTAAGCAACTGTGTTTTTGGTAACTTATTATAGAAGCAATAGGAAACTAATATAGTGGGATTGAAGTGAGTTGATGAGTCTGGAATAACAACAGCTTAAACTGAACTGCCAGCAACAGAGAAATACCACTAATAGTCCTGAAGGGTGATGGTCGTAATTAAGGGTTAAATATAATTGATCTGCAAGGAGCAATTATAAGCCACACCCCATGAAATACCTACGTCAAAACAGTTTTGTTTGTACCCAGTGTGTGATGATACATGTGTTTCAATTACAATGATGATTCCAGGAAGCAAGGTAGGTAATCCTGAGAGTGTAGATTTAATCTGTAGTTTGGTTTCAGTCAGGCTGATCAAATAATTGGCCCTTCCATGCACCCGTATGAGTTACTCAGAAAGTTCTGCTGGCAGCCATGATTTGTTTCCACAACCTACCTACAGTCCTGAAGAGTGATGTTTTTAATCTGTCAGCCTGAAGTCATCAATGTAGCAGACAAGCCAGCTATGTTGTTGGAAACAGGCTAAGTGTTATAATAGTAAAAAATATATTAATAACATGGTCAATTATTTAGAGTATTAGCAAAAGGTATGAAAAAATCCTTGAGTTTCATCCATGAACCAGATAGCATGGCAACTTGGAGGACTCTACATTCAGTTTGGTTCGGTCTTTTCAGACTTACCGTATATTTCAGTTCAAAAGACTGAAAAAAAATATATATATATATATACATATATATATTTGTAATTTAATTACAGCAGAATCCTCTGGTGAGACATGATATACTGGCTCATGACAGAAGTCAGGGTGCTAATGTCTTTCTTTTTTGAGTACATTTATGATCTTTTGCAGTCTGGCCACTGCAATCCTGCATTAGAGTGTTCAGTATAGTATGCCATACAGACTTTTTAATGCTCATGTGATATTTTATAAATATTTTATTGATGTAGTCAAGTGATCAATTGTCTTTATTCCAAACTTACATGAATTATAATTGAAAAAAAATAAGGTTGTAGCTACAGAAGTAGCCATAAACACTGAAAATCTTGTAGATAATATAAATTCCAGAAAAAATGAAGTGATTGTAACTACTAATGTCAGAAAACAACTGAAAATCTTGGTAGATCCTAGAGAAATTAACCAGGCTAATTTTTTTTTCAAGTAGTTGAGAATTTTTATGAAATCAACTTAGAATATATTAACAAGTGGAAGTGAAGTGTAGGAAACACCGAGAAGTTCAAGTGGTTACTATTAAGGAAGATACTTGAATGGAAAAAAGTACAGGAGAACCTGAATGAGGAACTCCTCACACATACACAGAAATGAAAGAAACTCATGGATTCAATCAGTGAACCCTCATAAAACCTACAGTTGTGAGGCAGTTGGATACATGGAATAAAGAAAACCTTCCTGTATCTGATAGATGGGTAAAGATTTTTTTTTTCTGAAATGAGCAAAAAATGCTTAGACTTTTAAGATTTTTGTAATTTTGTAGGGTTTATTCTTTGTTATCCAGGAAGAAGAGCACCAGTCAAAAGAACATTTTCTGTTATGAATAGTATGTGGTCAAAGCAGAAATCTAGATTAGGTATGGAGACAGTAAGGGTTTTTTTAGTTGTAAATAAAAATTGTGTCATGGAGTGTGGGAAGTTTTATGATAAGGTGTTGAAAGACTAAAATTTGCTGCATAAGATGACTTCATCAGAGAAATATTTGTAGTACAATTGTGGTGAAATACAGTCCCCCTCTATATCTACTTAAATTTTTAATGAGTTTTGTCACTGATGAATAATTGTTAGCTCAATATGTTCATGTAATTAAACTTCTGTTATAGTCTTAGGTTTTCATGAATATAGAATATTATATGACTTCATCCCATTTTTGTCATCCCTATATGCCTTTTTTGTCTCAAGATAATATGGTCAGCCTCACCTAATCTTATTTTGACCCTTGAAAATCTAGCTCATGTATTGTTTACAGTTTTATACAACCACCTATCTGTTGACTATTCAAGAGGCAATATACCTCTTTTTAGTTTAGAAGGGTAACTATAGTATGGTCTTTTTAAAAAGAGTTTATATTAATAGAACCAAAATAAAAATTTAAACCTGGTTAGAAATAAAATAAATTGAACCGATGTAATTCAGTGTTCAGATTTCTACAATGAACTTTTGAATAGTACTGAATATTAAGCTTGAATACTTTTTGTCACGGACTAAGAGGTGTCCCCTACTCCAAATTTATATGTTGAATCTCTAACCCCTAATGTGACTGTCTTTGGAGAAACATCCTTTAAAGAGGTAATTAAAGTTAAATTATATGTGTTGGACCTGAAATTGATAGGACTGGTATCCTTATAAAAAGAGGAAGGGGCACAATAGAACTTTGTGTGTGTGCACAGAAGAAAAGCTATCTGAGGAATAAGAAGGAGGTGCTGCATTCAAGCTAAAAAGAGAGGCCTCACAGGGAACTAACCATGCTGGCACCCTGATCTCTGATTCCTACAATCTGCAATTGTGAACAAATAAATTTCTGTTCTTTAAGCCACCCAGTTTTTGGTGTTTTGTTCTGACAGCCCACGAAGACTAATCTACTTTTTAATGAACGTATAACTATGTTCATATTTAGAAGCAAGTTTCTCACTGGAGCCAGAATTCCTGAACACTCATCTTGTTTACATACTTATTAACTGTTGGAACTCAAGCAAATGAGTTAGCTTCTTTGTGTTTCCATTTCCTCATCTGTAAAATGAGAATGATTATAATTCCTACCTCATAGCTTTATGCTAAAAATTAAATGACATATTATAGCTAAAGACCTTGATGTATTTCCAATAAATAAAATAATTAGTCATGATGAAGATGGTAGTAGTGGTAGTTATACAGACTTGCTGAAGATTCAGTTATAAAAATTAATTATAGCTGGTTTAATAGTGTTTCTAATAAATGCAATGCCCATATCTCAGAGTATAAAATAGTTAAAGTAGATATTTGTGTTTGGGGCAGGATTGCTGTTGGAGTCTGCTTCATCTGCAAATCCTCAGTAGCACCTAAGTCTCTCCAGTGAAAACCAAGTGTTGACAGTCTTAAAATATAGTTAATACATAGAATACATCTGCTGTTTAGACAGGTGCTCCATATTTTAGATGATCTCAGTAGCTGTGTTAGTGCAACATCAAGTAAAAATGGTTTAGGGTAGTAGAATAATTTTATATAATTATTGCAGTTAAAAAATTGGCACACAAACTCTTTGATATCGTTTTCTCTGAACTTAAAGTATTTTGAGGCCAACCATTCTGTTTTGGGCAAGTGTTACGGTACTGATGACCTTATAATCCTGCCAGCACTTGCATTGGTTCTTATACCCTGCACCATTCTAAGTTTAGAAACCACAAAAAACAAGCAACAAAAATGACATTTTACCAATCTGACCCATTTTGTGAAATAGATGATGAGAGTAAATTGCAGGTTTATCAAAAGAAACAAATCTCTTGACATTTCTTTGCTGTTGCAAAAAAAACTGACACCAGACAAGGGTATTGTTTAACTGAAAAGAAAAAAATACATCTTGTTAAGTGCATAAGGTGTTATTCTTCCCTGTCTCCACAACAACCATGCATGTGTTATACAAAGAAAGAAAAAGGAAAACAGTAAGTCATAAGTTTCTGAGTGATTAAAAAAAGAATTAAAAAATAAATTATTATAAATATATTTAGTACACCATTTTGGTTTAGAATATAAGGCCTATATAAAATAAATAAAGAAAAAACAAAACAAATAGACAGTGGCCTACAATCTAACCATTAAGAAAAACATATTTGAATTGTTTGATTTCTAAGAATTTGTAAGCACAAATACACAAATCCAAGATAATGACTATGAACATCTGAAAGTATGTTTTTAAGGCTCTACATAAATTAAATGAAATAGTATATTAGTGACCACATGAGACTAGATCTTCTGACAGCTTATTTTTTAAATAAAAGATATATTTACCAAACGTAAATTGAAACCCTATTGATTTTTTGCAGTGCAATACATTTCAAGTTTGACATTTAAACGTAGATCCAAGGTTTAATAATGTCCTTATAAAGAAATGCAGTTCTTTTACAGAGACAAAATGCTGTAGTACTGGAATAAAGAGGCCTTCTATGAGTGAATGAACTTACTAAAAATAGTTTGCAATGGGGGATTAGAAGAAAAAAATACGGTAGGCATGCAAGTAATTATTACATTAATTGATTTATTTTATTTTTATTTTTCTAGCAGCAAATATTAGAGCTCATTGGTTTCATTTGGAACACCAAAGAATTATCTCTAGTATTTTAAAATCAATAAAATCTCATATGATATATTTACATACTTAAATAATAAACATTGACCAAATTAAATGATATTCTCTTCAGATTTGATCTTCTCAGTGGCCTGTGGCCAAGACTGATGACAAATCAAAGATTCAAGTCCTGAATCAACTATGGAATTTACAATGTAT
>PVKE010041160.1:0-14291 GCA_004027555.1 Craseonycteris thonglongyai | reverse complement strand
ATTTATTTTTAATTCTTTGAGAATAATTCAGGGAATCTTACTGTTGTCAGTCTACTGATGGTATGAAGTGATAATACAAATTATGTCATATAAAGTTTTATTTATTTATTTATTTTTAATATATTTTTATTATTTATTTTTGACAGAGAGAGAGAGAGAGAGAAAGAGAGAGAGAGAGATACAGAGACAGAGAGAGAACCGAACTGGGGGAGCTCCCAGTTCAGCATATGGTTCCACACTGGCCTGGGCCAGGATTCGATCCCTGGTCCCCGGCGCTGCAAAGTGAGTGCTTAACCCACTGAGCCATCCCGGCTTCCCCTAAAGTTTTAAATAGACTAAGTATGAATTAACCAAGAGAATTTAACCCACAACTTTGGTAAATAATTGTTCTCCAAATTTCACTTTAGATTAAAATACAAATACTGGAAGACAAATTTGGATCTCAAGAGACCACAAAACAATCACAAGAACATATTTTCAATATCATTCATAATTGGGTATTTTACCGGAATGCATGTTAAAATGTGGTACTTGCTATGCCATCAAAGTAAGCTATTCTTGTATAATCTGTATTTAAGAGTTTTAGGGGAAACTGAGATGGCTCAGCATGTTAGGCGCTCACTTTGCAGCCCCTGGGTCCAAGAATCGAGTCTCAACCCCATCCTGTCTGGACCCATATGCTGAATTAGGGTGTGCTCCCCATGTGGGAGGCCCCCGGTTTGGCCCCCGGTTCAGCCCCCGGTTCAGCCCCCAGCTTACAGAGGCATACCTCCCATCCAGGAGGCCCCCAGCCTGGTTCCTGTCCTGCACAGCCCCCGCCCACCTGTGTGGAATGAAACCATATTGAAAACTGTTGACACATGACTGTGGAGACTGCTCTGGGCCCTCCCCCTTCTCTGTTTCTCTCTGTCTCTGTCTCTGTCACAAACAGTAAAATAAATCTTTTCTTTTTTTAAGTTTTAAATTCTAGTAATTATAGCCTAGCAGTTATTTGATAATATTTTTTAAATTACAGTCAGTTTTTAGTTATTTGTGAGTGTGAAGGATAGGAGTAGAATGGTAAGTATATTACAGAGGTTGTAATTACAGTTTGCCCAAAGCAGTTTCAGTAACACCAGGCTTTTTGGTACCTTCTGAAAAGTAATAAATTAATTAATTTAAATTTAACCTCTTTTTCTTCTACTTTGTTCTAGACAAGAGTCTTTAAGGAGCAATAAAATTACCAAAGGCAATATGTTAAAAAGACTATTCAATAAATGAATTTCAACTCATGAGACTTTTCTCATTCCGAATATAGTTAATGGTCTATTTAGATGTGAAACTTTCTTACAGATTATCTCAGTGAGGTTGATTCTGGGTGGTGAGCACATATTGCAATGTATAGACTATGTAGTGTAAAATTGTACACCTGGGAACAATGTGATTGTTATCAACCAATGTCATCCCAATAAATTTAACAATTTAAATAAATAAATAAATTTATTTCTGAGTGAAGAAATTCTCATATTTTCTTTTATCATTTTTTTCCCTCTAGATTCTGAGATTTATTTCAGACTTCCTTGCCTTTTTGGTACTCTACAATTTCATCATTCCAATTTCATTATATGTGACAGTCGAAATGCAGAAATTTCTTGGATCATTTTTTATTAGCTGGGATCTTGATCTCTATCATGAAGAGTCAGATCAGAAAGCTCAAGTCAATACTTCTGATCTTAATGAAGAACTTGGACAGGTAAATGAACCGTTTATTCTGTTTTTCTAATTGGTTATTTTTTATCAAAACAATACATATACAAAGACGAATGAAGCAAAATATTACAAGGCTCCTACCAAAAAACAGCCCTACTTTGCTTCACACCTAATTTTGTTTTTCATTTTACAGTCTTAAGCTATTTCTTCTGTTATTCAGCACCATATTTCTTATATAGTATTCATTCTTGATTTTTAAATTTTAGGTATTATTTACTGTGGAATATAAAGATAAAACTCTTACACTACTACATGCATACCCTTATCATTGCCTCCCCATAACCCTCCAATATAATAATAATTATATCACAGTTTGAAATTTAATAAATTGTCATTTATTGACATTATTTTGACTGTTTTAGTATTACTTACTAATTTCTAGTTCTTACTGTATGCCCTGTAATGCTCCAGTGTATGTTCTTTCTTTTATATTTTGTTTTTCCTAGAGCTGATTGCTCTGCTTTTTTATTGGCTTAATTTCCATATGCCACAAACAGTTCTCTGACAAGTACATAAAATCTCTCTTTCCTTTTTTGGTGGCAGTTGTTTTGGAGCCTTTTGTCTTTCTGCTCTTGAATTTGGGACTTCTTTCTGGGCCTGCTGCCCAGCTGTCACCCTGGAACTTCCTTTACCTCTCTCCTGTTTTCAATCTCTTGTCTCTCATGTCTTCCCAGCTGAGGCTTATTCTCTCATTTTGGTGGAGCACACCTAATAACTTTCTGAAAAATAATGTATGAGAGGAATATATTTTCAGATTTTGCATGTCTGAAAATGTCTTTATTCCCTTTCTATACTTGATTAATAATAATTTAGATGGGTAATGCATCCCAAGTTGGAAATCATTTTTCCTCAGAATTTCAAAAACATTTCTCCATTTTTATTTGATGTTGAAAAATCTAGTGCCATTCTGATTCTCAGTTTCTTATGTGTGATCTGTTGTTTTATCTCTCAAAGTGTTTAGGATCTTTTCTTTATGTGATAATTCAGAAATTTTATGATGATGAACATTGGTGTGAGGTTTTTTTTCCCTTCTTTTTGTTTCTCTTGTTGGGCAGTAAACTCTGAGGCCTTTCAATCTGGAAACACATCCCTCAATTCTGGGAATATTTCTTGTATTGTTTTTTGATAACATGTCTTTTTGTTTTGGTTCTTAAGTTTTTATTTGAATGTCAAACCATTTATCTTGATTCTCTAATTCTGATTTTCATTTACTGGTTTGTTTTTATAATCTGGTTTCTGGGAGAATTCATCAACTTTATATTTCTACTACCTTTTGATTTATTTTTGTTGTATATTTTTAATTTATAATATTTCAATATATCTGGATGGTCTTCCTTTAACTGGATCTTGTTCCTGTAAAATAATGGAATGTAATCTATTATTTTACCTTTCTGAGGATATTAATGACAATTTACTTAGAGTCTATTGCTCCCTGCATTTTGTTTGCTTCTAGTTCCTTTTTCAGTATAGCCAGTTCTGCTATAATGTGACTTAAGCATTTCTGAAAATCACTGTGCTATGCAAAGTATCTTAGTAAAAACTATAGGGCTTATGGGAAAATGAGATTTAAAGGTACAGCAAAAATTTTGTGACACATTTAAAATGAAAAGATAGGAACCTAAACAAACAACACTTGTTTTTAAGAAACTTGTATGCTAAATTGTTAAGAAATACATAAATACTACAGTAAATATGGCACTTTATCTTGAAAAAGACCTGACGTTTACTTGTGAAAATGGTCATTAGAGGTATTTCAACTTGTGTGTTATTGTGAAGTATTAGAAGGAAGGTTATCTGAAAATATAATAGAAAGCATGTTGTAACAGCAGATGTGGATGGCTGTGGCTCATGACACACGATGACCTGAGGTAGATGGTATCTGTTTGAGATTTATACAATACATGTGCATATCCGTACATGGCTTGGGTGCTGAAGTTTTCTGCATTCATTCACCGAGTGGTTCTTCTCACAGACAAAATTGTGTGTAACTAAATGTAAAGTGCACGTTGTGCTCAAATTCCGCTTTTATATATCAGGCTCATTGTAAAAAATGTGTTTTTGAAATGGTGTGATAGCAGAACTGACTAATTTGTAGTCTACCTTTTGTATAAGGGGTGATCCTGAAATGAAAGCGAATCTCTATTTTTCTTTACAAGTGTAAAATTTTTCCCTAAGCCTTCTGCCCAGCGGTTTTATGATGTATCCTCAAATATCAGTATTGGTCTTTCTTCAGTTTCCCAAGAGAAAATGACTGCAGTTAGTATTTCTGCTGCTTATGTATGATTATTGGAGCTGTCCAGCAGAAATCTCCATTTTTAGTGCACTGCACTTCCTCTTCCCTGTTTTCAGCTGCCTGATGCTTGTTTTCAGCGGCCTGATGCTTATTTTCATCTTTTCACTAAGTTCAGATTCTCTCCAGTTCAACCTCCTTAGGGAATTAAACCTTCCAGCTGTTGCTCTGATGGATGAGAGGCAGTTTCCAGTTTGCAAATTATGAAGGGATTTCAGGATTCAAACTGCTCCTGATACCTCCATAGTCATCCTCATCCTGTATTCTAACATTCAGATGGTACATCTACTTCCTGAGATTTTTCTGGGAAAGCGTTTCCCCTATTACCTTGGTTTCATATTCTAAGTTCTGCAGTCACTTACCATACATCCATCTTCTTTCTATCTTCCAAACTTTGTCAAATCTCCCCTTCTCGTGCTGTCTTTTCCATTATAATATTTTTGTTCATTTAAAAAAAAATTTTTCACTCTTATTTTGATGAAGTTTCAAGAGAAACAGAGATACTTACATTTGTTCAACCTGCATTTTTTACCAGAAGTTGATCCATTTACTTTTAGTAGCATTTAGGAGGTTTTAATAATTTTTGCAAAATATTAATTCCTGTCACATCTTTAATTATGTATCACATGTTTAGCACCTTAAAAAGAGCCTGTGTTTACAGTTTCTCTGAATACATTTTTCCATTTTTTTCCTTTGATCTTTCACAATTTTCTCCTTTTCCTTTCCTTCATGATAGAATATTGCTTTTGTGGAATCTTACACTGTATACATGCCCATATCTGTTTTCTCTTTAACAAACTAAGTGATAATTAACTTTTTAAAATTTGTTATTTATCTCATCCTATTTACATTTACATCTGCAGGTATTCCATATATGTTCATTGGCTCCTCCTATTTTATTTTTATATTACTGAAATCTTCATTTCATACTCTTCTATTTTTTTTATTGTTTTCCTATCCCAGAAACTACTCTTATGAAGGTATACAGTGACTCCTATATCACCAAAGTCAAAAGATTAAATATGATTTTATATATATTTTTTAATCCAACCTTTTTAATTCATCCCTATTATTTAATCTTAATTCTAAAGAATTGGCCATGACTGATAAGTTTGTTTCTATTCTGGTCATCTTTGGAGTGTTACTTGTTTGCGCATATATTTTATATCATAAACTACATTTACTAGTTCTGTGACTAAGTTATTTAACCTTACTCTTCCTTAGTTTCGTGTTCTCTAAAATATGCATAATAATAGTATCTACCTCATGGAGTTGTTGAGAGGATTAAATGAGTTAGAATACTTGGAAATCATGAATGCTGTAAAAGTACTGGTTTTATTATTATTACTTTACATAGCAGAATTCCTGTGTCTCAGGTATTGTATTCGCTCTTACTGTTTCCAAAAATATGAACTTTGAGGTATAGCTTCTCACAGATCTTTATTTCTTGGTCAAAACAGTTCTTTTCCAACTTTACCTCCCTTTTTCTATATAGATCTTTTCTGCAATCTTGGTTGAACTCATTTATTAGTTCTAGTAGTTTTTTAGTGTGTTTCTTAGGATTTTCTATATACAAGGTCATGCTACCTGCAAATGGAAATAGTTTTATCTCTTCAACCTGAATACCTTTTATTTCTTTTTTCTTGCCTAATATCCTGGCTAGAACCTTCAGTACAATGTTGACTACAAGTAGTAAGAGAAGACAGTTTTGTCTTATTCCTGAACTTAGGAGGAAAGCATTAAGTCTTTCTCTGTTAAGTCTAGCTATGAGGTTTTTGTAGATACATTTTATCAGGTTGAAGAATTACCCTTCTGTTCCTAATTTGTTGACTGTTTTTACCATGAAAGTGTATTGGATTTTGTCATGCTTTTTCTGACATATTGAGATGATCATTTTAATACAGAATAAAGGATGAAGTACCGGGTTAGTTTAATGGTGGGTTTTACTGAGTGAATTTTATATGTTGAACCCATCTTGCATTCCAGGGATAAATCCCACATGTTTGTGATATATACTCTTTTTTGTATGTTTCTGGATTTGAGTTATGTCTATTTTCAAAAGGGATATCGATCTGTAGTATTTTTTTCTTGTGATAGTTACTTACCTTTATAAATGGCTCTTTCTCAAATCATCATTACAGTAATCAAATTTTCACCATAATCCTAGTTGTATCACGACTTAACTATTTTATCCTTCTTTCTGTGGACATATCTTCCTTTAGGGTTAATAATTTAGAATTAGTCTCAAAGAGTAATAAAATTATTTATCTTATCAACTTTTTAAAATCTTTTACATATTTTCTTCTTTTCATTAAGTTTGTTTCTTGCCCTTGATTTTAGTTCCCTTTCTATTTTAGACAGTTCCCCATCTCGGACTTCTTGTGTCGCTGTCATTTTGTGTTCCTGTTCCAACTCTGTATCATTTCTCTTGGACCAGATACCCTTTTACATTCTGGGTTAATTAAGCATCCTTTCCACCCTTGGTCAGATCATTCTTGAGTCCTGTTACTTAAAAACACCTAATCCAGGAGATAGAAAAGTAGTACTGTTATCACATTGTCAGTCAACTCGACAGGTGAACATGCACCTAAAGATGCTGCAAACTTCAAAGTGTGTATAGACTTAAAATATTTTCTGTTACCCTGTTTTGTTTCCATGGCATCTTTAATTCTTTAATTGTGCTTGGATTATAAGAATCAGCATCAGTATGTCAATTTTAATAGACAAATTTGACTTTAGGTGACAGAGACCAAGGTTTTTTTGTTTAACAGGACTATGAACACAAAGGCTGGTTTTCTTTTGTTTTCTATCTCTAGGTGGAATATGTGTTCACAGATAAAACTGGTACACTGACAGAAAACGAGATGCAGTTTCGGGAGTGTTCAATTAATGGTACAAAATATCAAGAAATCAATGGCAGACTTGTATCGGAAGGACCAACACCAGACTCTTCACAAGGAAACTTAACTTATCTTAGTAGTTTATCCCTTCTTAACAACTTATCCCATCTTACATCTAGTTCTTTTAGAACTGGTCCTGAAAATGAAACTCAACTAGTAAGCAATTTTTTAATTCATAAATAAATAGGAGTTTATTCGAAATTGTTTTCTTCGTATTAGTAGGACAAGGAATTTATGTTTGAAATGTATATCCTTTGATTTAATACTGAGAATTTGTAGTCATAACTTAGTTTAATTTGTCACTTAATAAATGTTTGCCTTAGTTCTCTAGGTATTTAAATAGAACTAAGTTAAGGAAAGCCCTTAGTACCTTGAAGTAAAATATACTTTGCTGAGAAATAGAGTTTAAATTTAATACTTTTTGAAATCTTACATCTTCTACAAAAGAGTTTTTACCTTTACTTGCAACTTGGTTGTGCCTCCTAAAAAGTTGAAAGGTCATAAGCCAATGTGACATTTTACTCTTTGGAGTCAGAAGCAACCAGATATTATTTAGGCAATTCAAGATTGTAGCATTCTGGTTCTAGATCTTAGGTTACCAAATTAGTAACTATTTCTTGGCAATTTTTAGAATTCTGTTTTTGGTTTCCTAAATGTTATTTGGGAATGATGTTTATGGTGTGAATATTATGTCTCCACAGAGTAAAGAACACGATCTCTTCTTTAAAGCGGTCAGTCTCTGTCACACTGTACAGATTAGTAATGTTCAGCCTGACGGCCTTGGTGATGGCCCCTGGCAGTCCAGCCTTGCACCCGCCCAGGTGGAGTATTATGCATCTTCACCAGATGAAAAGGCTCTAGTGGAAGCTGCTGCAAGGTAGTTTAGTCTGATTTCCAGATCTTCAGAAAAATATTATACCTTATAAATAAACACATAAAAAGACTAAAAAATTATTTTAAATTGTCAGACAAAATTGATAAACGTATATGTAGAAGTATATTTTAAATTGTTAATGAGAATATGAAATATGTTCTTAATTTTGTTCAGGTTGCAAAAGAGTTGTATTTTGTAGTGATCTCTTTAAAAATCTGGTTACTATGAAATATAAATAACATAATTTGTAAGAATACTTTTGTATGTATTGTTTTGGACCTACCCTGATCCTTCAAGTTCTTAAAAATAATGCTGTGTTCAAAGATGTATTTGAAAATACATCTCAACTTTGTTTTAAGTGATTTCATTCACACTAGGTTATGATAATACATTGTGAAATATGAAATATCATTCCTTAAATCTTCTATTTCTTTCTCCTGTTACTCCACTTCTCCCTAGAATTGGCATTGTGTTTATTGGCAATACTGAAGAAACTATGGAAGTTAAGACACTTGGAAAACTGGAACGGTAAATTTTTTGTATATTATAATTTTATATATATTAAGTAAGCATTTAGCTATGAATAGAAATAGGTAAACTATGGCCCACAAGCCAAATCTGGCATACAGCTTATGTTTGTACAGCATACAAACTACATTACATTTTTAAGGGGTTGTTAAAAAAAAAAAAAGACTGAACAGAGACCATATATGGCCTACAAAGCCAAAAATATTTACTACTTTACCCCTTTACAGAAAAAGTTTACTGACCCTTGTTCTAGAATGGTATCAGTATTATTATCTCATCATAGTAATAACAATATTGTGTTCTGAATCTTTCATCTGAATTTTAGCTTCATGGTCATTAAATTTACTTACATGTTTACTTTTACACGCTCCTGGAGTAATGGGTTTTATAAGTTTCTACTCATGATAGATAAAGAAAAACTTTCTTCTGTTTGCTATGAATTTATCTTTTAAACATTAAGGAACAGCTGTCTTTTTTCTACTGTTTGACAAATTAATCCATTCTTATATTCATATCTTTCATGATTTTATCAATTCCAATCATATCTCAGCTCCAGCGGTGCATTTTCAAACTATTCTTTTTCAAATTAAATAGAGCCCATTCTTTGGCTATTTTTACATGGGATCCATCTAGCTTATTCCATCAATTCATAAACCATCATTCCAATCAGTATTTTTCTTTAAGAGGGGTAAAACATTGCTTATGTACATCATTGCATAAATTTATCCAGAAGACTTCTCAGGCCACACCGGACCCACCACACAGATTCTTTTACAGCTTCTAGAGAGACATTTGTTCCCCCACCTATACCCTTGTCCCAGGTTCAGGATCACTGCTACAGTGAGTGCCTGTTACTGATGTGGGTGTGTTATATTTCTCAGGTGCGTTTGGGCAGGAAAAAAGGGTTAAGAATCCATCATCTTTTTTAGTGAGGAAAGCATGGAGCTAGGCAGATTCCAGTTCCTGCTATGCCACTCACAGTTTTATTGGACTTCAGGCAAATTTCTTAATTTTTCTGAGTTTAATAGTTCTCATTTGTAAAATGAGGAAAGACCTAACTCCTTTGGTTCTCATGGGTATTATATGACATAAGATATGTGAAGTACATGGTATTTGGTAAGTATTCAGTAAATGTCAGTTCCTTCTATTTATATCTTATGTTGTTAGTAGTGACTCACAACCAATCATCTTGAAAATGTGGTTGAAGTTAACTTCTTGTTCTAGAGTAACCATTTTTACTTTTTATGGGGATTCTGTCTAAATATTTACTTAATATTATTAAAAAGGTAAAGTTTTGTCTAATTATTTTCCTTAGATACAAACTGCTTCATATTCTGGAATTTGATTCAGATCGTAGAAGAATGGGTGTAATTGTTCAGGCACCTTCAGGTAACCAACATAAACTTTCATGAATTTTTATTTATCTAATATTAAGAGCTTGATAACTCATTTTTCTTTTTAGGTGAGAAGTTTTTATTTGCTAAAGGAGCTGAATCATCAATTCTCCCTAACTGTATAGGTGGAGAAATTGAAAAAACCAGAATTCATGTAGATGAATTTGCTTTGGTGAGTGCAAATATCTGTGATTTAAAAACTAAAAGATATATATCTGAAAGATGTGGGATTTCATTTTTTTCATTAATAATCCATCAAAAATTATAGAAATTGTGCAGTTCTGTTACAGCTACACATTCTTTGGTTAAAATTTGCAAAAATACAGAGTCCAGCAGAAGCGACATTGTAAGGCCTGCTTTGTCTCATACAAGATGGACAGCAGTTTGAACATTTTACCTAAAATGTCATATGGTGTGCTTGAGTGTGATATTGTTATGTTACAGAATTACATACTTATGATTTTGTAATGAAAGATTTGATGTGGATTACCAGCTCATAAAAAGGGCGTTACTTCTGCCAGACCCTATCTCAGTCCTCTCTTTGATTCTGTTACAGTCAGGGCATTTGTGGCTGCAAGGGCAACTCAAATTACTACCGTATACTAAAAAGGGAGTTTACCAAAAGAATACAGGGGAATCAGAAGGATATAGAGAAAGCAGAACCTTCATGCATTGCTGGTGGGAATATCAATGATAATAGCCACTTTAGAAAATAGTTTGGTAGTTCCTCATAGAACATATAGAGTAATATAGTTACTATGTCACCCAGCAATTCCACTCCTAGGTATATGCCTGAGAGAATTGAAAGCATATGACTGCATCAAGCTTGTCAAACCTGCAAACCATGGTCCACAGGCCACCCAGACAGCTTTGAATGCTGCCCAACACAAATTTGTAAACTTTCTTAAAACATGAGATTTTTCTTTTTCTTTTCTTTGTGTTTTTTTTTTAAGCTCATCAGCTATCATTACTGTCAGTGTATTTTATGTGTGGTCTAAGACAATTCTTCTTTCAATATGGTCCAAGAAAGCCAAAATGTTGGATACCTTGGTCTGCATAAAAACTTGTACACAGATGTTCTTAACAACATTATTCCTAATAGCTAAAATAATGGAAACACCCAAATGTCCATCAATGAATGGATTAAACAGTGTCATATCCATATAAGGGACTGTTATTTGGCCACTAGAAGAAATTAAGTACTGAAACTTGCTACAATATGGATGAAACTTGAAAAGATTATGCTGAGTGAAAGAAGCTAGTCAGAGAAGGCCAGTTATTCTATATATATGCAATACTCATAAACAGATTCATAGTGGTGGCCAGGATCTAGAAGAAGGAGGGAAAGGGAAGTGTCTCCTAATGGTGATGGCATTCCTTTGGGTGTGATGAAAATGTTATGGAATGAAATAGTATTAATAATTTCACACCTCTTTGAATACACTAAAACTACTGATTATACTCTTTAAATGAGTGAATTTTATGGCATGTGAATTATGTCTCTGTTAATAAAAGAATTTTGGAGAATCTTATAGAAACAAGTGCCACTGTTTGTAACAGGACAATTATTAAGCAGCTCTCTGTCAGTCTTAGGACTGTATCATAATCTCCCATTTCTGAAAATGTATGTTCCATATTTATCTCTGTTCACCAGCCTCCTTTATTTATCTATGGTTTTCTTTCTCCCATTACTTGTTCCCTAATTGTTTATAATTTAGTTCATCTACCACACTGTAACATTCGTGAGAGCGAAGACATTGTATCTTGCTGTCATTTATATCAATGTTTAGAACAGTGCTGGCAATTAGTTGGCAGAAATAAGTATTTGTTGTAGAATGAATTAATTCATTTCATATATTAATAACTCTCTTAGTCCCTTAGCTGTTATTTAAGAGGAACATTTATTTAATGGTGTGTGTCACTTGTAAATCATGGCATGCCAATATTAAAAGTCTTCTAATAGTGTCATACAGTATTTTAAAATCTACCTTTTCCAAGTTCTCTGACATTTAATTTGGGTTTTACTGAGGAAAATATATAGCAAGAAATTGAACTTTTATAAGCTTTTAGATTTCGATACCAACTTTCAAATATTAATACCATAAGAAAAATTTGAACCCAGTAGAATCAGATAATCAAATATATATTTCTAAGTTTTGAGTCATTCCAATTCACCAGTGAAGATATGATACAGTTTTAAACTATTCAGGAAGTATTGTTTATTTGATAATGGCCACCTTACAGACTTCTTTATTTGAATTAAAAATTTATCATACCATGAACTCTCTGGAAATTATGGTCCCTTTTGCTTAAAAAACAAATTATTGGGAGCCAAATTTATGGTGATAGAAGGAGGAACTGAATCTGGGTGGTGAACACATAATGCAACACAGACAAAAGTTTTATAGAATTGTACACCTGGAACCTATTTAATTTTTACTAACCACTGTCACCCCAACAAAGTGAACAGACAAAAACAAATTCTTATGAAGTAGATAAAAGTGGATTTGTAACAGTTAAAATGGGAATGTAGAATCTGGGTCTGCTTCTCTTGATAATCCTGAAGGTACCTTTATAGACTTTCTGGCTTTCCAGGTAAAACAGTTTTAAAACCACAGATAACATCATCTTTATGATCCTGTCTAGGCTTTAATATTCTGTAATTCAATGACTTTAGTATTTTCAGCAGCTTTTTAAGATTCATAGAAATTGAAAGAGCTATAATAATATATGTCCCATATTTCAGACCACTAGGGCTTTGTGAACTTCATTTATTTCCTATCGCTAGATGATAGTACTTTTTAAATTATTTGTTATTGATTTTTGGTAATGGCTTCCTCAGTTTATTTCAATGACTTCTTAATTCCCCATTGGTTATTTTTGTTCAATTTTTGTCTTTAATATTTCCATTTTAGAAAGGGCTAAGAACTCTGTGTATGGCTTATAGACAATTGACATCTGAAGAGTATGAAGTAATAGACAGACGCCTATTTGAAGCCAGGACTGCCTTGCAGCGACGGGAGGAGAAGTTGGCAAATGTCTTCCAGTTTATAGAAAAAGACCTGATATTACTTGGAGCTACAGCAGTAGAAGATAGGTAAGTATCAGATAAATAGGCAAGGTCATATTTTTTCTTGTAAAAATTTTCATAGTCAAATGTTTCTAATTTATGACAATCCATTTATTAACATCCTATAATAATATATTTAAAATCAAAATAAAGCCTTAATTTTTTCCAGTTAGTATATATAATTTTTCTTCTAGCCAGATATCTGAAATAGATGACAGGATCCAGCTGTGTATAATTTTGCCTATAATTAAAACTTACATTTTTAGAGTACTCCTCAGCATGTGACATAGGGACTTGAAGTATCTGCCTAATTTTCTAGCTTCACTTCCCACCACTGCCTCCTTCTACTTTATGCTTCAACAGTACCAAAGTGTCTGTAGTTCTCCTATGAACAACAGCTATAGTTAAAACTATTTCTATTGTATGGCTTTGTTCCTTAGCAAGGCTGTGCCTTCTGGTTGATCAGTTTTCCCTCACCTATTTGTGAATACCTATTCATAGACTGTAGCTCAGATATTACCCCCACTCCAGTAAGACCTTCCCTTACCCCAACAGAATTAAAAATTTTGTTTTTCAAGAAGTCTCCATCTTTTGAAGGTAGTTCTATGTTGTCCTTACATAAGTATATAATAATTATTTATTTAAAGACTTTATTGTCTCTCAGCCAGTGAATTCCCTAAGGTCCATTTATTCTTTCTCTGTTCCTTAGCATCAGTCAATGTGTTTCATTATTTGTTTTTTGTTTGTTTGATTTTTTTAGATTTATGTTATTGTTTGAAAGAAGTTGAAAGACAGAGAGGGAGAGAGAAGAGAGAAGGACCCAGAGCAGTCTCATTTTCTTGAATTAAATTTAATTTGATGAATTAAATTGAATTCTACAAAAAAAATCCAGTTATATTTTCTTCAACCTCCTAGATTTATGAGTGTTTGCGTTTTTTATCTAGGTTATCATTTACTCTTCAGCTGTTCTCATAAGATTTCTGAGACTCACCTGAGTTATGTAGTCTTTATTGTCCACAGTCTGATTTTTGAACTACCTACTGATATTGAGATATTCTCTTACCAAAAAAAAAAGAGAAAAATCTTCTAATTTGAAATTTAAGACTTTCTAATAAAATAGGAGTTTATAAACACCATATACTTAATTTGGTTCTATACAAAGCAACTGTGAAAATACATTTTTAAAATATGAGGTTGTAGGGGAAGCTGGGATGGCTCAGTGGGTTAAATGCTCACTTTGCAGCCCCAGGGACCGAGAATCAAATCCCGGCCCCGGCCCGTGTGGACCCATATGCTGAGCTGGGGAGTGCCCCCAATTCAGTTCTCACCGTGGTGAAGACCCCAGCCCAGTTCCTGCCCTGTGCAGTCCCACTCCCACCTGTGGAATGAAACTATGGGGAAAAACAAATAATGTGCAACTATGGAGACTGTTCTGGGCCCTCCCCATTCTCTCTGTCTGTCTCTGTCTCTGTCTCTGTCTCTGTCT
>PVKE010041159.1:0-14288 GCA_004027555.1 Craseonycteris thonglongyai | reverse complement strand
AAAAACCAATGATGTGCAACTATGGAGACTGCTCTGGGTCCTCCCTCTTCTCTGTCTCTGTATTTCTCTCTTTGTCAAAAACAATTAAAATAAACCTTTAAAAGAAGAAAGAGAAGAAAGCTTAGGTACAGACACAACAACTGCCTCAACTAACTCCATGGGGAGCTCTGAAGCAAGGGAGACTTTTCAGTTGCTTTGAAATGAGCCTAAATTACAAGACATTTGTTTCTACTCCCACATCATGACTTCCAGGGTCTAGTGCAAAATGAAAATGCAAAACTCTTTATTTGAAATTTTTTATTTCAGGGAAGCTGGGATAGCTCATCAGTTGAGAGCGCTTGCCTCACACTTGCAAGGTACAGAGCTCAATTCATGGCCCCAACCCTGGCCCATGCAAGCCCATATACCAAACTGCAGCCCAACTGGTAACCACCAGGATAGCTCTGCAGTGAAGGTTCTCACCTCCCATGTGGGAGGCTCCCACTTCAGTTCCCGCCGTATGCAGCCCCATATCTACCTATGTGGAATGAAACCATGTCACAGCTGATGATGTACAGCCATGGAGACTGCGCTGCGCCCTCCCCCTTCTCTCTTTCTCTCTCTTTATATTCTTCCCAAACAATAAAATATTTTTTTTATTAGTGTTTTAATTACAGTGACAGTACAGCCTTAAACACAGCCCCAGGCCACTTCTGTGCATGGGGACCTGTGTGGCTGCACAGGTAACCAGGACAGGAACCTGGCCTGTTCATCAGGCATTGGATGTGGACAAGTGTCTCTGCTGTTGAGACAATCACTGAAGGCTGCTTGCCCGTGGCACTCCCAGCAAATGGAGCAACTGCATACCATTCAAGAGTGATCTGGGCATGGAACGCTTTACTCGCCACAGTCACGAAGCCTATTGATTTTACCAGCTTGAAATTTCTGGCACCAGTTCTCTTCTGTTAACTGACTCCGGCAGTCAGTAGAAGGAAGGTACTCAGCCTCTCTTACCTTAACTACTGAGACAGTCCCATATCTGTTATTTCTCTTTTTCTATCCTAGCCTTAACATCCTCCATAACTGTAAGAGATTCCCATTCTTAAAATAATAACTGGCTTCCTATTTTCTATAAGATTAATAATCTAAGCCAATATTTTTTAAACTATATTTCATAAAACACTAGTTTTCAGAGTTGTTGGGAGCCAGTCAGGAGCCTGAAAGGAAAGGTTTCTGGGGGCCTGGATGGCAAGGCCT
The DNA here is from genome assembly GCA_004027555.1 of Craseonycteris thonglongyai. Lineage (NCBI taxonomy): Eukaryota > Metazoa > Chordata > Mammalia > Chiroptera > Craseonycteridae > Craseonycteris > Craseonycteris thonglongyai. The sequence goes on along the minus strand of PVKE010041159.1, from coordinate 13,052 downwards.
CGGCCACCCCTTCACCTCCCCTTGTGATTGTCTATAGAAAACAATGTGTACGTGCAGCTTCGCATGAAGGTCAGAGCAGTTGTTTGGTTAATAGGCCTGGGGTTAAAAAGATATGTATGGGGAAGGGTCTGCTTGTTCCTGTTAATTATGCTAATGAATAACCCACCCTTTACTTTACCCACAATGTCTCTTAATCTCTTCCCTATTCCTTGTAATGATGTTAACTTCTGCTATATAAAGCAAGCAATAAATCTATTCGGGGCTTTCCTATTGAGGGCAGTCGGCAGGTCATTTAGTCTGTCTCAATTCCCACCTCTCAAACTCAGGGACTCCATTCAGCCAGGCTGGTTCCTGGTTACACAGAGTAAACAAACAAACAAACAAACAAACAAACATGTTATGCTTGCAAGTTTTCTTCTAAGTTACTTTTTAAGTATTTATATACTAAAAATACTAAACCATTTATACAGTTGGTTTTATTATTTCATAATAACCACTCCTAAGAATTAGTGAGCTACACCCCAGAACTCCAGAAGTAGCAGTGAAAATCTCCTAACCAGAGAATATTTTATTCCATCTCCATATTGACCCTTAAGCAGCATTTATTAATACCTGGATATATATCATCTTACTAATGATCAACAAGTGTTTTTGCATTTTATACCTAATTTTAATAATACCTGTGATATTATATTTTTAAAAATGCTTTTTATTTTATATATGAATTTTATGAAATATTTTTCCCATTAGGTCCATGGATTATAGGAGTTAGTCTGTCAGTATTTTTAGTACTTTTATCCTTTTCACTAATAAACATTTATTTAAATATTACTTATAGTAGTAGGACACTAAAAAAGATTCAAAGCTTCATAACTGTACAACCTGATAATCATAAAGTGAACATTCTAATGCAACAACCACCAAAGTCAAGAAATAAAGTATTAGTCTTCTAACAGTCTCCCTTATGCCTTTACAGTCAGAACTCCTCCCCTCCTCCCCAGAGTTAACCATTAGCCAGTTTCTAACAATTTGTGATCTATTTGAATCCAAGTTTGACTTAGCTGAGACCCTGTCTACATCTCATTATTATCCCAACTAATGGTAAAGCTACAATTCAAATTTAACTCTATCTATAATGCCTACGCTTTTGTAATGTTCTTCCTTGATGGTTGTTTCCATTTCCTACTGATAAAACAGAATTGTTAGGAGAATGAAAACATAATTATTTCTTCAAATTACAGAAGTCTCACACTGTACCTTAACAGGAAATAAAAATACCCTTCACACAGCAGCAAAATATCTGAATATAGATGGACATTAAATTCGTTTATAATATAATGAGACTACTAATTCTAACATCTTTGAATGAATATAAGAACTGTATAAAGGTGTGTGTGGGCACATATATATCTGTATACATAATTTGGGAATATAATCTTATATCAGCCATGCAATAAAATATATTTTCTAAGTTTGACATAAACTCATTTGGTTGTAACACTTGCCCTGAACCTATACAAGGCTAAATCTAGTCTTTATTTATCATGAAAATAGAATTTACATAAATATAATAAACATATTTTCTGATGAGATAGTAATGTTTTGGTTTAAGTTGTATCATCCCAGACCTCTTGGCATGTCATGTAATATGACATATGTATTATATATCCGATTCTAGAATCAGATGATTTCTAACTTCTGAAATATCTGGCCCCAAAAGTTTGGGCAAGGAACAGGAATCTGTTTAATGAAGATATTGCACCATTGGTATAACAAGTTCTCTTTCCTCACTGTCTACCCCAACTAATAATAATAATAATAGAACAATATGAAAAGAAGTCTGAAAAAATCTGGTAGTGTTTTTATGCACTTAAAAAAAAAAAATGTGGGATGCTGGTATAGCTCAGTGGTTTGATCTCTTCCCTTGCAATCGGGAGGTCTGGGGTTCCATTCCCACCCTTGGCCCATGCAAACCCCATATGCTGAACTGCAGCCCAACTGCTAACTGCTGAGATTGCTCAGCGGTGGAAGTTCTCATCTGCCAGGCAGGAGGCCCCTGTTTCAATTCCCAACCCACACAGCCTCATATCCACCTGTGTGGAACGAAACCACATAACAACTTATGATGTACAACTATGGAGACTGCTCTGGGCCCTTCCCACGTTACGCATTCTCTCTCTCATCTTTTCTCAAACAATAAAATAAATATTTTGTATAAAAAAGTGTTCTGAAGGAAATTAAGACCTGTTGAATTGTTATAGGAAGCAGAAAAATAATGTAACCAATGCCCTCTTCTAAGAGATGACCAAAAATTAAGAATGTACATCGGAAAACAATCACCATACTACATGGAAAGCTTATAAAATCTACAGTTCAACATTTTCATCATCCTGCCCTATGAAAATAAACAGATTATGTCATTTTAATTATCATACATACTTGACTTTAGAACTTTTTTTACATATGGTAATTTCTGAAATAAAAATGTATCCTACAATTAATGTGCACATTTAGTGTATAAGCAAAATAGCTATGAATAAATTAGAGATGAACTTTATAGTCACAGGTATCTAAGGAAATAAGTTTTATCTAGTCATACTTAGAGAATTCTTTTTTTTTTTTTAAGATTTATTTTTATTGCTTTTTAACAGAGAGAGAGGCAGAAAGAAGAGGGAGAGCCCAAAGTAGTCTCCATGGTTGACAGCATTAGTTCTCCATATAGTTTCACTCCACAGGTGGGCGGGGGGAGGGGGTGCTACACAGGGCAGGAACTGGGCCGGGAGCCTCCCGCATAGGCCCCGACAAGAACTGAACTGGGGGCACACCCAGTTCAGCATATGGGTCAGCATGGGCCGGAGCCAGGATTCGATCCTATGGCTCCAGGGCTGCAAAGCGAGTGCCTAAACCACTGAACCATCCCAGCTTCCCCCAAATTCACTTTTTCAAGTCGTGGGCCACAATTCAATAAAATGACAAAATATCCAAGGCACTCTGTCCAAGATAGTCACTGAAATTCTAAATGGTGTATTACTGTCTCAGGTTATGATATTAGTCCCATAGTAACCTATTTCAGCAATACTTTCGATGAGTTAATTACCATATTTTCCAGCGTATAAGACGACCGGGTATATAAGACGACCCCCTAATTTTACAGTTAAAACTTAGGTTTAGGCCTATATTCGCTGTATAAGACTACCCCCCCCACTTCCGAGGCTGTAGTACTTTTAGGAATAATTCGCTCAAGTTAGCATACTAGAAAAGATATTTATTCATTAATCACACTGTTATATTATTACGATATAAATATTTAAAAGATCCAGTTAGGGAAGTCAGGATGGCTCAGCAAGTTAAGTCCTCACTTTGCAACCCCAGGAACCAAGGATCAAATTCCTGCCCAACCCTTGCAGACCCATATGCTAAACTGGGGTGTGCTTCCCATGCAAGAGGCTCCCAGTTCAGTTCTCACCCCAACTCAGCCCCTTGGTTTTGGGCCCCTGGCTCAAGGGAGCGTGCCTCCCATGCAGGAAGCCCCCAGCCCGGTTCCTGCCCTGTGCCACTCCTGCCCACCTGTGTGGAATGAAACCATGTAGAAAACTGATGACATACAACTATGGAGACTGCTCTGGGCCCTCCCACTTCTCTCTGTCTCTGTCAAAAACAATAAAATAAACCTTTAAAAAATATAAAAAATAAAATAAAAGATCCAGTTAGATTGCAAAAATGCCACAATAAGAAGCATCTAATTCTCTGGGATAGCTCAACAGTTGAGCGCTTACCTCTCAATCTTGAGGTCCAGGGTTCCATTACCGGCCCCTGGCCCATGCAAACCTCATAAGCTGAACTGCAGCGCAACTGGTAACCCCCAGAATGTCTCAGTGGCAAAGTTTCCTGCTTCTCATGTGGGAAGCCTCTGGTTCAGTTCCCACCTGCACAGCACCACATCTACCTGTGTGAAATGGAACTACACCACCGCTAACGATGTACAACTATGGAGACTGCTCTGGGCCCTCCCCTCTTCGTTCTCTCACCCTTCTCTCAAGCAATGAAGTAAAAATCTTAAAAAACAACTACAAAAACAAAAACAAAAAAACACCTATTCTCAATCATTAGATATTGATTATAAACATGAAATTATATATACATGTATTTATACATACATATATCTATATGTAACATTATTATGTATGTGCTTAGAAGAAAGATCTCATAATGAGCATATCATTTTGCAATCTGCTTCTTAAATTGCTGCATATTATACAAAGAGTCCCTATTCCACAGACATTTCCCATACAAATGAACACTTTGACTGTTCTTAATTTTTTTGTCATTTCAACTGTGCTTCAGAATATCTCTAAAGGACACATTAAAAATTGGAATATCCTGTTTGCCTTCAGGAAGAACAAATCATAGAATAGACACCTGGGTTTGAGAAATACATTTACTTTTCCCTAATCATCCTTTTATGCTATTTGAATTTTTTCCACATGAACATAATAACAATTACAATTTTTATAAAAATAGCTTTAAATATAAGATTAGGACTATGTAGTTGTTAAAATTTAAAAACAAAAAGCAAAGCTGCAATGAACTTGCCTTCTTGGGCACATTTTTGAGTTAGCATCGAACAGACAGTGTTAAGAAGTATACATATACTGCCTCATTTTGCCTCATTTAATCTTTATTGTAATCTTACAAGACAGGTATTATTTTCCCCACTTTACCGATAAGGAAATTGAGAGTGAACAAGTTAATTAATTTCCAGAAGTTGAGAGAGAGAGAGAATGACAAAACTAAGATTTAAACCAGATTTTTCTGACTCAAAAATTCTTGTTCTCAGTCACTAACCTATAACATAACAGTTTCTTCTCCAGAAACTTCCCCTAAACTCTGATTGTGTGCTACATCTTTAGAAATAATTTATAGGATTCTAGTGAACTAGGTTTTCTCATGTCCCTGGACTTTTGCACATTCGGTCCTTTCTGTTAACATACCTTCTCTTTCTGGTTAATTCCTATTCGGTTTTCAGTGGTCAACTCAATTTCCACCTCTTACAATCTTTCCCTAAAACTCAGACTGAGATGAATGCCTTTTGTCTGCCTTTTGCAACATCCTGGGCTACCAAAGTGTTCCAGCTATTATGCGTAGATTACCTGTGTGTCTCTCAACAAACAGGCCTTTGGGGTCAGAAAATCTAAAAACTCATATGTCTCATATTACTATTGCTGGTATTAGTAATATTTAGCATATATTCAAATCTCAATGACTGTAGAATTTAAGTCAATGACTAATATATACAAAGAGCCACAGGATGTTAGAATTAATTCAAAGTTTCCAACCCTGGATGCACAACTATAACCTCAGAAATTTTTAGAATAGATTATGTAGCCTTTACCTGGCACTAATAAATCAGACTGTCTACAGGTAGTACTCTATAATCTGTATTATTTAAGAGGCTTTCCAGGAATGCTGGGATGGCTCAGTGATTGAGCTCTTCTTACTGTCTCGGGGGGCGGGTCCGATTCCCGCCCTGGCCTGTGCAGCCCCATGTGCTGAGCTGTGGTGCAGCTGGTGGTCACTGGGATGGCTCCAGCGGCAAAAGTTCTCACATCCCATGTGGGAGGCACCTGGTTCGGTTCCCACCCCACACGTCCCCATAGCCACCATGTCACAACTAGTGATGTGCAGTTGCGGAGGCTGCTCTTGGCCTTCCCCCTTCTCTGTCTCTGTCTCTCTCTTTCTCTGTCTCTGTCTCTCTCTCTCACACCTTCTCTCAAACAATAAAATAAATCAAATAAATAGGTAGGTAGGTAGGTAGGTAGATAGATAGATAGATAGATAGATAGATAGATAGATAGATAGATATACCTTTCCAGGTTTAGGAATCTCTTTTCTAGTCTATTTGGCTCACTTTATGAATATGGAAATTGAGACTTAAAGAGGTTAAATAGCTGATCAAGATTACACAGATAGAGGTAAAGACAGGACTTAAACCCTAGTCTATTGACTTATACCAATTTTACTTAATCATTCACAGTATTTGTTAAATATGTCTAATGTGGAAAGCATTTTGCTAGGGACTATAGATACAGCAGTCACGTTGTATAGACGGGGTACCTGTGCCAGAGCCTGCACTGTAATGGAAAAGACAGCATTAAACACATGGCCATATAGGGGATACCTTGATGGCACAGGGGCTGAGCGTTTGCCCTGCAGTAGCAAGGTCTGAGCTTCAATTCCTGCACTGGTCTGTGCAGTGCCAGGTGCTGAGCTGAAGCACAGCTGGTAACCACCAGGATGCCACAGCGGCTAAGTTCTTATCTCCCCTGCCCCACACGGCCCTACGTCTACCTGTGTGGAATGAAACCATGTCACCACTAATGTACAACTATGCAGACTGCTCTGGGCCCTACCCTCTTCTCTCTTTCTTTCACCTTCTCTCAAACAGTAGAATAAATCTTAAAAAAAAAAAAAGGCATGTACTCAGTGGCTTAATTCTCATTGTATTAAAGGAGTACCTGGTGGTATATATATACATATAACTGGGGGAGCTGACTTAGTTCGGGGGTTGAGGGTTGTTAAGCATATATATATGCACACACACACACACGTACATGTGTGTATATATGTACGTGTGTGTGTACACACACACACATATACAGAAATAATTAGGCTTTTGTCTCTCAATTTCAAATATTCTTGGGCCCATAGGACCTCTATAAGACTTCTTTTAATCTCATATTTTCATTTTGATGACTATCTTAGAAATTAACATAAACATTTTCTGGATCTTTTGTGATTGAGTTTTGCCCAAAGCCCATGTTGAGCATGTGTATTTTTATCAAATTGGCCAGAAGCAGTACAACTCTAATTGTGTCAGGCTAATGTGAAAAAAAAAGAGACCACTTAATACGCTTATGTTTCATTCCTGCCAAGTGAAGATCAAATGCATTCATGATCACTGTAAGAATGAAGGTTTCACATAGATAGAATGGTTGAAAAAGTGTGTCATTGCACACTATCTATGAACAGGTCATGATGAACTTCAAAGAACTTGGACTGTGAGAGTCAGATGTAGACACTACACAATTTCAACTTCAAGTAGACATTATCTAACTAATTAATAATAATGAGAATTGTTATTTGAAAAACAATGCAGCAAATCTGTATAAAAATAAACAGTAAATTACCTATATGTCTCTGAATAGATATATATAAATTCCCTTTGGAAAGGGAAACTGTAAGACTAGAACGATGGAACCCAAAATTACTTTATATACCTTGCTTTATATTTTTAGTAATTATATAATTTCTTTCTTTTTAGTTAATGTTTTTATTTTGGATGTGATAGTATCTATGAACTGTCAACATAAGTAGATACAATTTTATGATCTTACTATTTCATATTGTAATAAAATAATTGAAATGAGCATTTGGGCACAAGAAGAAACATTTTTTTTTTCTTTAAGGTGTTTCATCCATTACTCATGAGGCAGGGTGGGTGTGTGCATGCATGTTGGGCAATCAGTGGGAGGAAGCACACCTGCAGAGGTGAGAAGGCTCCCAGGAGACAGGTCCCACAGGAAGAGCTCCCTGGGAGCTCCGAGCATGGCAGGCACGGAAGCAGCAGGGGGCAGCAAGGCAGACCAGCCCCTGCAGTGGGGCCACACACAGCAAGGATTCTAGTCTTTTCCCTAAGAACAATAGGTGGCCCTTGTTCTTTATATCATAGCAAGCATTTTAAAAACCAATTTCTGTTGTAAGCATTTGAAATTCTAAAACCACATTATTATATATGTAATTTGTTTCTCTCCAATTCATCCAAAATATTAACATTTTATGCGATGTAGGCAAGCAAAGAATAGGATTATTTGAATAAAATAAAATAACTGACAAATTTATAGATTAATATATAGACCTGCTCTTTTCAATAAAGTAGCTAGCAGCTACAGGTAGCTAATGGGACCTTGAACTGGGGATAGTCCTAGTTGAAATGTACAGTAAGCAAGAAATGCACACAGAGTTTAAAAGAATACCAAAAGAAAATTATAAAATACCACATTAAAATATGCCTACATTGATTACATGTTAAATATTATTTGCAATATACTGAGGTAAATAAAATATATTACTAACTTTGTTACTGTTATTTTTACTTTTTGAATGTGACTACTAGAAAATTTAATATTGCACATGGCTGACATTATATTTCCATTTGAAGAGCACTAATAATACAACCTTTATGATAGTATATAAATAATTTTTTAAAATTACAGAATTCATGATATGTACCTGGCACCATTGTGCTTTTACATCTGTTAATGCATTTAATCCTCACATGAGTCTCATGAGACAGGTGCTATTATTACCCCATTTTGCAGGGTAATAAGCTGAAGCATGATCCCTGCATAGAACACTTTTGGAAGGGTACTCAAGAAACTGACAACAGTGGTGGTGTCTTGACGAGGAACTGGGGATTGAGGTGTTGAAATAAATTTCTAGTCCCCAGAAGGAGCCATTCGTGCCAGAGGTGCCACCTCAGCAAACCAAAACTTAGATAATATCCAGATCCCTATAAATGCTCCATTTGAACAGAAACACAATAGAACCAGTCAGTCAATTCCCCAATGCTAAGCCAGCTGTGGGCTTTATACTTCTTCCTTGTTCTTTATTCTTTATCCTCGAAAAGCTTCTTAAGGTTGAGTGCTTGCCTTGCATCTAAGGACAGGCAAAAAGACCACCTATATGACAGTGGTCAGAACAGACCCAAGACTAGAAAAACAGTCTGGGTGACCCTATTCTTCCAGGTAACCATGGTTTCTATTTGCAGGGCATCCCTAGCTATGGTACAATGACCACACAGCTGCAGGGGACAGTCTATGGTAATGTCCATACAATGAGGAACCCTCAGTATAAGATTAAGCTGACCCTCCATACATGAAGTCAGTTCTAAAAATAGTAACTAGCTCCTACCTATATAACTATAGACTGACACCTGTGGTTTGGCTAGGTCCCCAGGGATATAGCACACTTGTTGCTATGCCTCTCTCTTTAAAATAAACTCCTTTTATTTTGCCTGGCTCCTTTTTGCTCCCCCTTTTGGCATGTCCTTTCATTGCAACCACAAGGTCCTGGGATCGAATCTCGGCCCCAGCCTGTTCTAACCCACATTCGTGGTGCAACTGGCAACCACCAGGATGGTGGTGAAGGTTCTCATCTCCCATGTGGGAGGGCTCCAGTTTGGTTCCCATCCCACGTGACCCCACATCCACCTGTATGGAATAAAACCATGTCACAACTAATGATGTGCAACGATGGAGACTACACAACTAATGATGTACAACTATGGAGACTACTCTGGGCCTTCACCTCTCTATCTCTTTTTCTATCTTCTCTCAAAACAATAAAATACATCTTAAACAGAAGAAAAAAACTTCCTGCCTTTGCCCCATTTTGCAGTTCTCTGCAACCTTGGGAGCAGAGACTGTCCTCTTCACGAAGTATTAAAGTTCATCATCATATAAATTGTCTTGTCTAATCATTTTTAACAGAAGTCAGGGATAAAAGGGAGATTAATTTGTATTGTTCATCTTTTTGTACATGTTGATTGCTGTTTCAACATGTTATTTGCTACCACTTCAACATAAACATAAAAATATATTGAGACAATCCACCAAAACACAATGTGAAGAGCACCAACACAAGTACAATTAAGAATGATTAAGCAGCTAGTTGAGAATAATCAAGGGAAAATAGGCTACAAATCAAAACATAAAAGCCATTAAAGAATTTGCTCCTTAGACTGAGCCCAGACCGACGGGGGTCTTTACTGTTATAGGGCCCATCCTGGGGCTCGGGGATTGGTTAGTTTGAAAGTATGTCTGTGGGAAAGTCCCAGACCTCAGGGGTCACCATTTTGGGCCATGACTGGGGTGGGGGCAACATTTTAGCTCAGGTGGTAAATTTCCCTATATGGAATTTTCTCTATCAGGTTAAGCCTCTCTTTGCAGCCCCAGGGTCCGATGATCCAGTCCCAGGAGGTCCTGGCCCTGGCCGACATACCCATATGCTGAACTGGGGTGTGGCCCAATTCAATTCTTGCCAGAACGAGTTTCCCATGTGGGAGGCCCCTGGTTTGGCACCTGCCTGGGGCATGCCTCCCATGCAGGAGGCCCCTTGCCACCCACCTGTATGGAGTGAAACTCTTGTCAAAAACTGATGACAAGCAACAATGGAGACTGCTCTGGGCTCTCCCCCTTCTCTGTCTGTTTCTCTGTCAAAAACAATAAAATTAATATTTAAAAAATTTTTATTTTATTGTTTGGCAGAGAGGGACCGAGATATGGAGTTGGGAAAGGGGCCAGAGCAGTCTCCACAGCTGTACATCAATTAGTTTCAGCATAGTTTTATTCCACAGGTGGATGTGGGGCCACGCAAGGAGGGAACCGAACCGGGGAACTTCCACGCGAGAAGCATGCTCCCTTTCAGCATATGGATCCCCATGGACCGGGGCCAAGACTTGATCCCTGAATGCCAGAGATGCAAGGCAAGCGCTCAACCCACTGAGCCATCCTCGCATCCCCAGAATTAGCTCCTTTTAATAGACATATCTGCCTTGCTTATTACCTTTAATCTGCCAAAGTGAAGGTGGTTTGTGAGTATTCAATAGGTGTAAGTACCAAAGGTTTTACAGAGGATCCAAGTTCAGCAATTGTTTTCTCAGATTATAGTTTTCACCAAGACAAAAGTATTTAAAGAGCAAAAGTATCTTGCTTCAGTTTATGCCTACAGTATTTATCATAAACTAGGTAATGTTCTTCCTTCATGTAAATGTGAATTCAACTTCTACAATGTACATGAATTTATTAAGATTCTCCTAAAAACATGGATGAGACGTCCTATATGAGCCAAGGTCAAGTACATTATGGCTAAGTAAATGATCCCTGTTGTTTCAGTCACATTTCTATACAGATCACCACTCTCAGCTCTCACGTAACAGCTTGCATTTACTGAAAGTTTACTCTCCAGTGTGTAGGCCTTGAGGGGAGGGGAGGTCTGGCAAGTTTGGGAATTTTCAAGTCAATGGGATTTTCAAGATTTATATTTTAAAATGTCTGCCACTCAAATTTGAGCACTCGCTTATTGGTAGGCAGGAAAATCACTGTGCAGGATCAGCTGGTATCCCGGAGTTAATATCCCAGGGCTTCTGCTTCTCACCCTCCTCCTTCCCCGCCACCCCCAACTCTTGGGAGCTGAGTTGAAAATGCAGACTCTTAGGACTTGCCCCAGACACATAGTTTTGGAATTTCCACCTTAATAATAAGATGCCCAGTAGATTCCTAGCATTTAGTAATGTTTGAGAAGCACACCCTAAAGCAGGGGGTCTGGACACTGACAGCATTTTAGAAATCTCCTGGAGAGCTACAAAAAAAAAAACAAACAAACAAACAAATGATGCCTGCATTACCCCAGAACAATTGGTCTGGGGTGTAACCAGGGAGTGGGAAACTTCTAAAGCCCCTTCATCTTCGAAATGTTGAAAATGACAACCCCTCCCCCCCCACCCCCCACCACCACCCCAAAAAAAGAAAAAGAAAAGAACCGGGAGGTGGGGAACTTTGCTAAAGTCTCAGTGGGTGACCAGCAGCTGGGTTTCAAGCTCAGCTAATTTCCCTGCTCCTCTTCTATTTTATCTCAAAGAAGGTTCCCAGGGACTCACCTTGTTTTCCTTGCCCTGGTCACTAGCGAACGTCTTCTCTCTCCCTGGGGATTTTCAAACAGACCGCATGGAGAAAAGCTGTGGAGCTGGCTCTGAAATACACACTGGCTTTTCATCTTCAGGACAAACTGTTCTCTGTTCTAGACCACAGGCTATCAAATAGAACAACCCTGAACAAGTCACAAAATTCACAATGTCCTTACAAAAGCGATCAAGTCTAACGCTGCCAGTTCTTCCAGTGGAAGGCCTAGAACTAGAATGAAGAATTCAACTCTAGTCAGCCCCCAACTTTTCAAGTTGTCAAACATTTAAGAAAGGCCTTTCTTCCAACTAAATAACTATGGTAGAGAAATAGGTAGTACTCAGCGGTTCATTTGCATCTCTGAGGAGCGGGTCTCTCCCAAGTCCCACCCAGCACAGAAATGAACCTCCTGAACATTTTCAGCCAGATCTTAAACTCAATTCCAGGGCTGACTTCTGGAGTAGACAACAAGGATCCCTCAATTGCTAAATTACAGCAAAAGCTCTAAGACAGATTTCCCTCCCTTAATAAAGTAATTTTTTTTCACATAAACTTCTATAGAGAGGGGATGCTGGGATTTAGAATAGCTGAAGAAATTGAGTACTTGCCTTGCCACCACAAGGTCCAGGGATTAAATCCCAGCCTCCAGACTGCAAATCCCTATGCTGAACTAGGGGACAACTGGCATCCACCAGGATGGTTGCAATGGTTCTCACCTCCCATGCAGGAGGCCACCAATCCAGCTTCTGCTCCACACAGCCCCACAACTAACGATGTGCTGCTGTAGAGACTGCTCTGAGCCCTCCTTTTCTCTGTTTCTCTCTCACCTCCTCTCAAACAATAAAATATTTAAAAACAAACAACAGCAACAACAACAAACCTTCTATAGGGACAAGAGAGGTGTAAGAAAAAAGGGAAAGAGACACTCCAAATTTCTCACACAAAGATTTAGCTTCATGTCTTCAATGAACTACTGTAAACGTTTTAACTTAACTTGCCTTTCTAAGCAACAAAGAAACAAAAACTTATGGACACAGTTAACAGATTAGTGCCGGGATTCCCAATCCCATGCCCTTGGGCGCCATGGCGACCGCGGCCTGATTTGTGTGCACCCGCCATTATTTGACTGCATCAGAAGTTTTTCATAAACACTAAGTAAAACTATAATTTATTTTTATACATTTGTTAGAATTTTAAAATATTGTTTGAGTATCTACACAGGTTTATTATATTCGTTGGTATGTGTGCGATATCGTATGTATAAGTTTTTCCCTAGCTTTCGCCTTTGTACATGTCGCGTCTTGTGTAGCCGCT